>JAOXNQ010000006.1:1901116-1963578 GCA_028571165.1 Hypoxylon perforatum | reverse complement strand
CACCCACCGGTCCTCGCTGCGGAAGCCGTAGAGCCCGCGCAGCACGTCCTCGAGCAGCCAGGGGTCGGCGCACGTGGGCACGCCGTTGACGGCGTTGTAGCTGCACATGGCGGACTGGGCGTTGGCGTCGCGGATGCACGCGCGGAAGGGCCGCAGGTAGTAGTCCTGCAGGTCTTGCGAGGTGATCTTGGCGTCGAACGCGTAGCGCCGGTTGCCCTTCCAGTTTTCCATGTCGTATCCCGCGTAGTGTTTGCTGCGGAGGTAAGCTGGAAGGAAGAGAATAAGATAGAGAGTCAGGAGGCAGGCGGACTTACCACGTGGCCGCGAGTTTGTAGTACGGATCGCCTTGCAGACCTCCTTGCAAACCTGGACTGCAATAACCAGAGTTAGCAATTAAGTCTTGATGCAAGATATTCAAGGCCATAATGATAGGGGTGGTTGCTCTCCCATTGGTCATCCGGTTTAAATAGGGGTTACTTACATAAGCTGCATCACATACTCGCTCATGTGGTATGGGTCCTCGGACGGAACCTGAGCGTTCTGGTTAATATCAACGAATCTATAACATGATATTAGATGCTCAAACCTCTTGACCACGTCCCCAGCGCGCTAACAACACATTTAGCAATCTTATACTACCAGGTAGCGATAGGAAGCGTGCGTACGATCACGAAAGGGGTTGATGTTCGGTGTCCAAAAATTCAGACCACATCTTCCCGCGTTACTAAAAGCTCGCGCTTCTGTACTCGTCGTCTCCGCCACGGATTTGATCAGCGGCATATCGAAGGCGGCGCCCATCGTGATGGGCTGCGGGAACGATCTGTCATTCCGTGAGAGAATATCCACATAGATTCGTGAAGTTACTCTTACGTTGCATAGCTGAAATTTCCCGAGGCCGCAAACTGGACGCCTCTCGATCGGGCAACTCCGTGAAGAGCTTCGTTCCCTGTCTCCTTTCTTAGTACTCAAAGCTGACTGCTCATGGCGCGTACAATACTGACACCATTCGTATGACGGTAACCCTAGCCTCGACACACCGGGCGAGTTGTCCCACGAATTAGAGATCTTCTCATTATAGGTAAAGGCAGCTACGAGCTGAAAAACGGGCTTGATAAGCATGGCACAGTTGATAGAGATATTGAATGTTTCTTACTGCGCTCGCTCTTGCCCATGGGTCCAAGGTGGTATTACACACTTGGTTGGACGCAAGAGCGCCGGATTGACAGTTTGGGAAGTCTCTTGCGAACGCGGACTTCACGCCCAAAAGCGCGACGACGCCTAAAATCCCCTTGGAAGCCATTATTGCTGAATTATGGCTGATCCTTCGAATGATTCAAATGTCAAAATCCTCACGGGACGTTCCCACGTGGTTTATATAGGGTACCTATTTCACCTAGTATATCTCAACGAGAAGTCTAGATCATTGCGGTTAAGATGGCAAATGGTCAATGCGACCCCATTATGCAGATAATATCAACATTGCGGGGAGAGGTTATGTTACAAGTGATATGTAATTGGGGATGAAGTACTAACTGTGGTTTAGGCTGAAGAGCCTCTTGGATCAGGTTTTGACAGCTCTGGTCCCTGCATCCGAGGTAAAAGACGGTACTATAAGTTTCTTAAGCTATCAAATGACTTGGTTGGCATTTTTTGTGCGGGATTGATTTACTTTTCACCCTGTGCTGTCATGCATGGGAGGTTTGATGACCGAGCTCGGACTTATACATATGCAT
Source organism: Hypoxylon perforatum (assembly GCA_028571165.1). Classification (NCBI taxonomy): domain Eukaryota; kingdom Fungi; phylum Ascomycota; class Sordariomycetes; order Xylariales; family Hypoxylaceae; genus Hypoxylon; species Hypoxylon perforatum. The sequence goes on along the minus strand of JAOXNQ010000006.1, from coordinate 1,961,845 downwards.
GGCGGCTCAAATAACCAGTGGGATACAGTTCCACGCCGCCGCGGACCTCGATGATTCGTCACATTCATTATAATTATACAATCCTATGATACAGACTTATGATCTTCACTCATCCCCTGAGCTTGATGACGATGACCCAGATTACTAGCTCGAAGACGTCGTCTCATCAACATCAGTCAGCAGCACGGCGCTGGAGTAGGTATCTGGATTTCCCATTGTGTCGTTGGTGCCTGTCCCATTCTTCAAGTAACAAAACCCAGCGTCTATCTTCTCCAGCGTAACTCCGACGCAGTAGCCGCCGCCCACAGGGACATTATTATTCAGGTTCGCTCGGTACGCCGCATTGTACGCCGCGCATGTCATTATGCAGTTTTCCAGTGTCGGCATAAAGATCTTCAGGATGTCGTGAGTCTGCGCGGTCGTCGAGGAGACGAAGTTCGTGTAGCACTTTTGCTGGAAGTTCTGGGGCGCAAGGCCGTCTTCTAGAGGAATAGGCTTCCCGTCTACTGCATAAGGGGTATATGTCGTCCCTTCGATCTGCGGGCAGCCACTGTCGGAGGGAAGCGCGGGGTTTGATGTTGATGTTGATGCTCCGTTTTGCGCAGATGTTGGGGTCCCTCCTGATCCTGACGATGCCGTCGCTGACGGTTGTGACGTATTCGCCGCATCACTGTGAATAATTTAGTAACTCGAACTCTCAGACCCATAGGTTCGTACGTAGATACGGACCTCGATGTACTACTATTAGATTTCTGTTGCGCCTTCAGTCCTCCCCCTATGCCGCCGCCAATGGCAGCCGCGAGAACGACAACTATTATCACGACTACCGTCCAGAACATCGGGACGGTGAGCCCTAGTACCCGCCGCTTCTCCTCCTGTGGAGGACCCCCTGGTGCGGTTACCGCCGAAATTGGTGTGTCGGCCCAAGCCCATTCCCTCGGATTCGATTCCCATTTGTCATTTCCTACTGTAGGGAGCGGAGCAGGAGGTAGCACGTCAGGTGGTACCGCATAGAGAGGCGATTCGCTAGGAACGACCTCTAACCCTTCCTGAGATCTGTGGGGGTACTTCGGCGCGATGTTTTCGCTGTAGTTAACGCGGTAGCGGAAATCGTCATCCATTGAGACTTGTGGCTGCTGCGCGCTCCTTATTGTACTATGTATTGGTTATACGATACTGATTTTCGCGCGAGTTACCAATCATGGTACCACGTGGGAGAGATGCATTCGACGAGATCATGAAATCCCTAGATCCTTCTCGCGGAGGTAGGGCGCTCGTTATAAACTTACCTCCAGGTACCTACAGACGCAAAGACATACCCCAATGTGCGCGGGCGGGCGGTGCTTCACTTCAGCTACGGCCCCTGCAGCCGCCACCCTATCTCTCATGTTTCTTGTGGGTGACACAAGAGTCTTATTCCAGATGAAAGTCCGAGGGTGACGCAGGATGATCGCATGTGTTTCCGGCCCAAAAGAGTCAAAAACGACGACGGTGTCGCAGTCAAAGCTCGGCAAGGCAAGGGTCGCCGAAGCCACGCAGATGTCAGTCTGCGGCGCGGGCGGTGGTGGTCTAGCTCTGACAGCTCTCATTTGTCGAGCTCATCTCCCGCCACGTTTTTCCCGTATCCCGTATCGCATCAACTAGGTCACAATCTACTACCAAGCCAGACAAGGCGCAGATGTGATTCAAACCCAGTGTAACGGATTCATCTTGGTTCCTTGATTCAGTCTAGAATTGGCGGCGATCTTTTCTCTCCCTCGACGCGAAAGGATTCTCGCTCCCGAACATCGACGCCATAAAGAACATCTGCGTTGCAGCTGAGCTCACCGGTGAAACCCTACGCCTTATGGGGTCAATGGGGTCAACACAGGTTGCACCAATAACGCCGAGACAGACCACCACGAGTGTCGCTTTTCTCGGATTCAAACGAAAGGACGAACCACATGCGGAATCAATCGCCGGCAGTTTCTGAAACTTGAAGAACGTCAGGAATAATGGCGATTGGGTAGAATATTGATGAGATTGATACGACGTATTTTTCCCATCAGTCCACTAACGCACTAATGATGGCACTGGCTACCCCTCAGTTCAACGGATAGGCTACTGAATAATAGGGGTGAGTACCTAGAAATTAGCTAAGAGAGCACCCATAATCCGTAATAACTTCAGTCATCCAAGGCAGACTCAGAACTTGTAACACTCAACTCGACCGAGAGCTGCATGCATTTCTAACGTGATTTCTTGATGACAGAATTCCATGGGCGCTTTTGGTAAAATGCACAAGACTTGCCTATTATCACAGCTGACTTCGACTAAACTTGCATAATGTTGATTGTTTTAGTGAATGATGAACTCTTGCCAAGAGAAGGTTACACGAATTGCAATTATCAAGTCAAAGCCAATACATACGAAGGTGCGGGCCAAAAGTATTGCATATAGCCAGAGGTACTAGTCATAGTGATTACAGTGCAAGACTTATAGTACCTGGCTCTCAAGGAGGTCTTAATAACTTCTAGGCCTTACTCATTTAAAAAAACATCAGCGCAAAAAATAATAAGAACCATAAGAATCACAAAAATTGTAAAAATCATAAAAATCGTAAGAATAACAAGAATAGTAAGAATAGCAAGAATAGTAAGAATAGTAAGAGATTTTATTATTTAATTAAAAATATAATGCCAGTTTATAATATTCTTGGCTTGATATTGTAGCCACTACCACTACCCATGTGCAATACTGTTGGCCCGCACCTTCGTACATACCATTTATTGCATATCACAAAGAGATGGTTGAACACAGTCCATTGTTTGTTTTGGTGGGGCAATTGCCTGGCTGATTCTGCAGTGCCCCACCGCCCCACCGGCCTGGAATTTTTTCTATATAAGCCCGGCTACTCGCCCTCAATCTCTCTTCTTTTTTTCTTTTCTTCTTCATACTTACCTTGTTCCGAAGTGCCTCGCTCAAGATTGAGGCGCTTCAAGAGGGAGGACCTGCATTGCACATCGCGGAGTCGACCCTCTTCTATTATCCCTCGTGGATCGTAGGGGGCGGAATTTTTGCTGTCTTACAAACTCGTTTTCGTTATGATCGATGCCTCGTCGCATCGCCATGAGGAAGATGCCAACCAGAACAGTAGCTCGCCACGGCTCCTACGTGACTCCAGTTTCAATGTGCCTCGAGGTTGAACATTGTGTATGTACATGCGTAATACAGCTATAGCGTACGCAGACCAATGTCGTCACCGTTGCTTCTAGGTGCCTGTCTCGTGCAAATGTATCATCTAAGAAAAGCTGAAAGAATTAGAGCGTTGCTTACTTTCGATTGGCACCTTGAACACCGGATACGCTCTTGATTCAATACACAACATTCCTTTTTAATTTACTTTCGTAGCGAAAATGCACTAATACTTATCTTCTAGGTTAGCAGCGTCATCATCGTCATCGTCGTCGTCGTCATCGTCATCTACCTCTTGCAGGCGGAAGAGCAAGCTAGTATCGGCAATCCTCCTGTTAGGAGCTAACTCGACGTGGCCTAACAAACAATAAGATTCTACAACGTATTTCGAGCTCGTAAAACGTTTGATGGCAAATGCGGTGGGCCGGTTTCGAATGACGCATATGAGCACGCCGCCATCTGCCTTCTCCCATAAATAAGTCAAGATCCAAGCTTCGATGGTCGTTGAAAGAAAGCAACCCAACGATAAGTCTATCTAATATGAATATATTAGCCTCGCCACCTCACGACCTCTCAGTGACGCAAGTGGGTGGCTATGGCTATAAACAACGTGCTATCGGATCCTCATCGTCTGTCAGAAGCACATCAAATACCGGCGTGGTCCTTATCCAGCCAAGGTACAAAGTTCGGCGAGAGAAAGAATACCATTCTAGGACTCTTCTCGCCAAATGAGCGGTTAGTCAGGTCTGCCGCAATGCCATGTTCCATTCGGACGATCAGTGTCCACCGTCGCATATTAGTCCCAAGGCGGCTAAATGAACGACAACCCTCTCGACGCATCTTGGTCTACGTATTTTCCCCGCGTCCCAATATAACGAGGCAATGAGCCGTCTTCATATGCAGGGCCCAATCCTCGCTTGCTCCCGCTTGTCGTAGGAGGTGTATATAATTAACTCCAGGCTCCGTCAATGACGACGCGGCACGACTACCTATCTCGCGTTCAGCATCGTCGTCAGGTTAGTTTACTATTTATCAGATAGGTAGATATCGCCAACATGCGCTTCTCGCTACTCCTCTCCGCCGGCGCCCTGCTGCCCACCATTGGTGTCGCCGTCCCGGTCAGCGATGCCCTCTCCAAGAGAGAAAACCTGTGCAATCTCGGCTCGCCGCCGGCTCTCTGCACCCCGGACCCCACTGTGTCAGTAGAAGAGACGGCACAGCGCGCCTACAACTTCTACCGAGCCTTCGTCGTCGACGGCGACCCGAGGACCATGTTCTGTAAGCTTCCAGCAGCCACTGCACGTATAGCACAAAGGCCACTAACACGCCTGCAGCTCTGATCGACTCCTCCTACATTGTCAGTAGCCAACCGCCAATCCCAACCCCAGACTGATTTCCGTAAAAACCCCGTGCCAAATATACTAAACCCAAACCACAGCAACACCACCCAGGCTACGCCTCAGGCCCGCAGACCATCTGGAGCATCTTCTGCAGCGGCAGCAAGCTGGGCAGCGAGGCCAGCACGGCCTGGTGCTTCGACGCCAGCACCAACATGTCGTACGCGCGGTACTCGACGACGGACCGGTGGCGCTGGCTCGACGGCTGCGTCCACGAGCACTGGGATCAGGGCGAGACCATTCCCACCGCCAAGTGCTACAAGCTGAACACCACGGCGCATGCCAGCACTAGTACTGGTGGAAGTGCTGCGAAGCGGTCGAATTGGCTCTTTGGATAAAGAGAATCTCGCGCTTGTGGTATGGAAGCCAGGTTGATTAATCCCAAAGGTGGTCGGGTATCCAAGTACGCAGTCACTGTGAATATAGTTCTCCGTATCTAATATTTTTACTACTCACAAAGAGTGAAAACTCATGGTCTAGCACAACCCGTCATAGTCAAAGTACCTACCGAATTTTGGAAACTTAGAAGTTGGGCGTAAGATATCACTTCACTAGAAACTGTAGAAAGCATTGAGTAACCCTTCTATTCCATTGATACTAGCGATTGTAGCGCAATACCTTCGTGCCTCGTGCGGGCACATCCCCCCTTTGTCACAATGGTTACATGACTCATACAAAAGATTTATACACAACTCGCACACGCGAGTTCTTGTGGCCGTAGCCACCCATCAGTTCCCTAATCTCCCGTAGGCCCATCATCATCACATTACTTCATCACCATAGGCCTGCCCGATTAGAGAACTCCCTTTCAAACCCGCAACTCCTAGCAGAGCGAAGCTTTAAGCCAACTCCAAGCAAAAGCTTCTCCAACGAGCGCAGCTACAAAAACATACTACTGCCTTCTTCACCGCCGCTCGCCATACGTCTGCGTCTGCTGCTGAGGAAGAGATCAACTATCTTCTTGCTTCCAAACGTCTGGGGACTGCCTTCGACTCCCGGGCCAAGAACACCAGATCCCTGAGTGTCGTAAGGATCCTCATCCGCCCCAGCTCCCACTCCAGCTCGCGGACTAACGTTCTCTGGTTTCGTAGATGCCGCAATGCCAAGCTTGCTCTTCGAATCAGGTGTTCCGCTCAGATTACTATACTGCTTGTCGGCTCCGGCTGTAAGTCGTGGGCTCGGAGTAGGCGTGGTATAGCTCTTAAGACCCGGTTGTTTCTTAACCAGCTTCCTCGAGGTAGGATTACCCGGTAGCGTGTTGAGAGAGGGTCTATGTGCCAAAGACCTTCGGCGGAGGGAATCGAAAACCCCTTTTCTAGCTGGCTCCGTAGAAATGTTCTCTTCTTGGGTTGATCCCATACTCGCAAGAGACGGTGTGCTGCATAGCACATTTCTAGACTGAATCGCTGGTGATTCAGCTTCCTTGTTTCCTCTATCATAAAACGTGTTCAGTGATCTACTGTTCGAAATCCGTCGAGACGCCTGTGAAGAAGCTCTCGCATTGTGTTCAATTGGCGCCAACACGCCATTCGCTCCTGTAGGCTTGTATACTTCTACCGGAGATTGGTCATCCTCATCGTTAATCTGAGCCTGTTCGCGAACATGGCCAGAGGATCGTGATGACGGAACAACGTACTCAAGTACGCTCGTGTTCACCCCGTTAGGTGAACCTTCAAGCTTCGACACATTAGCAGATAACCACGTCTTCCATTCCACAGAACTTGACGATGAAGCCTCTCTGTGCTTCGGCACGGGAGGTGGAGTCGGACGATAAACCGGTGGATCGATGAAGATCGTGGCGTCTCCATGAGTGTTCGATGGGACTGGGAAGTTGTCGACTTGATTTTTCGAAGAGGTAGCGATTGGGTCTTCCGTGTTGGAAGAGTATATGCTCTTGGCATATTGCATCTTCTTGTCCATATCGGACTCGCACATGCTCGGGCGTCGGATAGGCAAGCTCGATAACGAGCCCATCCAAGGATTGAATTCGGGTGACTTCAGTTGCGATTTTTCCGACTCCGCTTTCATCGAATCTTGAATCGCGCGTCTGTATGGACTTTGAGTACGGAATAGATGGCATGTAGGACTAGCAAAAAACGCCGAGCTACGATTCGACAATGCCCTCGGCGGAGGCGTGGGTGCCTCAATGCGCGGGATGGGGGGTATATCACCCCCATCTTTGAATCCCTCGTCTTCATACGCTCCAGGTGCTGATGCTGAAGGCGGGAATCTTCGGCGCAGAGAACCGCTCATCGAATGAAGAGGAGACTCGTCTATTCCTTCTCTTAGGGATCTTGTAACCGGTTTCTTCCCAGCTGACTTCGACGCAATCAATAGACTCTCCGGCATGACGCGGCGGATAGTCGGCGGCGTGTTAGCCCCTCGAACTATGTAGTCTCGAGAACTACCCCTCGGGGGCGGAACACCGGAATTGATGAAATCATCAATACTTCTTTGTCTCTGAACTTCACTGTTCTGTGAGCGTTGATCCGTGTCGTTGAGCTTCTTCATAAGTGCAGAGTAAATTCTCTGGCTGTCCACCGTTGCTGGTTGGTGAGGGATCGGGGGTGGCAAATGGCGAACACTTTTGTTTGAGTTCTTGGCATGGGAACTGGAACCAGTGCGAGAGCCAGCACTCATTAACCCCACAGATGATGAAGGGAAATGTACACCGTCTTCTCTGATAATCGATAGACGCTGTTGCTCCCGATTACTATGCATAGTATTGATCGTATTCGTGTCCGAATTCGACCAGCTCGTGACTCGAGATCTGTCATCAGAGGCTCTCTTCTCACTGTTTAAACTCTCGAGACTTCCTTGACGAGAGCGAAGCTGCTGGTTGGAGGGAACGGCGTGCAAGGATGGAACTCCAGATGGAACCCGAGATATGGCTGCCTCATCGTAGGCGGACTGGAATGGAAAAGCATCCTCGTTAATCTCTTCGTCTTCCCAGTCTGTGTTGTGAGACCTTGAAGCTTCTATCTGCTGGGGAGGAAACGAGGCTTCATTAGAGTCCCCCTTGGTAAGATTGAAGAAGCTTTTCAACTTATGTTTGAAGTTGCTGGAGACCTTCCGGGCTCGTATTCTTAGGCTGCCATCTTTGGGAAGTCTCTCGTCTACAGGTGCAGCATCATTGCTTGTGTCTCTCATACTCATTCTAAACTTGTCAGCACCCATGGATTTCGGACGAAGGAAAGTAGACGGCTGAGACTTCAAAGGTCTTTCTCTGTTATCGGAAGCCCTAGTACCTCCATCGCTAAAAAGTCCTTTCGAAACGCCACCCCGGCGCTGGGAGAAGAGTGCTGGATAGTCACGACGATTTCTCAGAAACGACATAGACTTTGGTGCTTTGAGTCCCGCAGGGGGTATATTCTCGTCCCTTTCCAGGATCGAAGAGCCAATGGATGGAGCAGGCATTCGATCAGCGACTGTTGAGGTCGACGCTTGGGTATAGTTTCTGGAAGTGACGCTAACCCCTGAACTAGTGATCATCGATCTAGACTTTCGAATCTTCCGGTATGAAGATGGGAGTGATGCAATGTCGTCTTCAGGTGTATAGTGCTCCTCACCTACAAAGAGGGAATTGATATAGTCGCCTGCCATGCCTTTGGCGGCAGAAACTATCCCTGTAGCCGAAGCCCTGCTCATTGACCGGGGCTCTCTGCTGTTCGTCGCGGTGCTGGTTCTTGGGGTACTCAGATTGGGATCCGGTGTTATATCGCTGGTCATTGTGTGGCTTCGTATGGTTCGCGAGGTTCTCGATGGGACAAAACGAATACTTTGCTGACGGTGAAGGCTAGAGTAACTGTTGCGATTGTGATGGGTACCGTCATTTTTGCTTGACTCGTTAGTTCGGGATGGCGGCCACAGTGTCGCACCGGTAGCAGAGTGTCCCTGAGACCTCGCAAAGGCTTGTGTGGCCGCGGCCCGAGCATCACGCTCTGCTGTCGCAGGGTCGATATGTTCTAGATGAACACTTCTGACCGAGGAGATTGACTTGCGACGGTCAAGTAGCTGGGATTTGCGTCGATGCATGGTCGAATAGATCCGCGGTGCCTTTGAAACGATGGTTCGGACAGAATTTCGACGGCGATACCAGGAAAAGTTGATGGAGTGTACGACAAGAGATCGCGAATGAAGTGACGCAAAAGGTAATGGGGAGTTAAAGATGGGACTACCTTAGAAGCTCATGTCAAACGCAATCTAACCAAAAGCCACGGTTTTCAACGTAGAAGATCTCGATTAGAGATGATAGAACTGTGCATGAATACGCGTGCTAAAGATGAGAATGCGTGAAAAGCAGGAGAAGAGATTACGCGGTAGAGTCGATCGAGAATCTTTTGTTGTGAAGAGGCTAACAGGGAAACGGCGCGTAATGAGCTGGAGGCAATCACGACGGCAACTGCACAGGTGATATTTACAAAACTCGCTTAAAACGTGACTTCCAAAGCACCTATACGACGCCCTAAGCAGGTATCTATCTAGTCTATTACCTGAGGAAGCAACGCCGCCGCGTACAACACGGACCACACGCGTTGCTATGCTTCGTGCTTTCTCTATCTTTGCTATTCCTTAGAAGACTTTTACAATGCAAAATAAGAGGAAAAGAGACCAAAATGTAATTAGACGTCTTTTACCTATCTATTACCTGGATGCTTGCACGTTTATATAAATCTATCTCTGAACATTTGGGTTACTATATGTCTTGGTGAAAAGGGGCTGCATATATTTGAAATTCGAGCACTGCACTAAGTCTTTTTTCAACAAAGTCTTTCACTATACTTATCCTGATTAATTATTGAAGGCATGGGACAAGAATATATCATGGTAATGAACAAATGTGAATATAATGTTGCGATAGTAGTTAGATAGCTGTCATTGACATCCCTATCGTCGACCACACGGAATCCGCGACAGCCTTGCTCCATTGGCTTGAAATGACCAAGCAAGGTGTGACGTGACAGAGTAACAGGATGACAGGTGTCATTATGCACAAGGACCTTGGTCGTGGTATCGGTGACAAGTGACGCGAAACATGAGATTTGTGTTGTTGATGGCTGGGCAGCTGTTTGGCAGAAACTCCGCCGTCGATGATTCAAAAATTGAGTCCCGGCCAAAGGCGGCGGCATGGACTATGTCAACAGCCCTCAAACAGGCTGGCGGGATCAAGCAGGACTGAGCAGTCAACACTCTAGCCTTGGCTTGCCCTCGATTATCCGGCGTCACTGATAAGGGAATGATGGTCTTGCAAGAGTAGTTAAGATTCGCATTTAGATCACATGAAGATCACGGCATCGAACAATAACAGATGGGAACGAAAAGATTCCTATTTCAGCCATGATCCGAAGGCCTAGTAATACGTCGCAATGCTACCAGAGGACCATTCTCTCGTGTACAAATATAGAAAGACCAGGCAGCCCGAATGCCAAAAAGAAACACTCCCCGATGGTCTATGCACCACTAGAAAACCCATTTAATATCCCAGCATCTCAGTGTTTGCAAGCTCAATTAAAACTAATGTGTTCCACTATCTTACGCACGGATCTCTTCAAAGAATTCCCTAAGTTCCTCATCGACGACCTCGTGGATCTTGTGAGAAAGCTCCTCGGCCTTGCCGGAAAGGGAAGAGACACCCTTGACAACGGTACCAGAGACGACGTTGAAGTCGTGCTCGATGGCCTTCTCGAGCTCCTCAATGCTCAATGAGTTGTCAACACGGGTCTCAGCAGTGTAGCCACCCGCTGCAACAATCTGGGAGTAGTTGGCATATCCGCCGCCGTTCCAGGCGAGTAGGTTAGGGGTGTCAGAAGGAATGTCGGAGAGAGCGTCCTTAGTGGCGATGGTGACCATGTTGGACTTCAGCTTCTCAGGAGAGATCTCGGCCATGCCGTATTCAGACTCCTTGCTAGGCTGGAGAGAGAGGAAGTAGGCGGTGAGACCGCAGATGTGAGGGGAAGCCATGGAAGTACCAGAGATGGTGTTGATGGCAGTCTTGGAGCCAATCCAGGTAGACTGGATGCTGAGACCAGGGCCGAAGATGTCGACACACTTGCCCCAGTTGGAGAAGTAGGCACGGCTGTCATCAAGAGCGCTAGCACCAACAGTGATGGCCTTATCAGCGGCAGCAGGAGAGTACTTGCAGGCATCGGCGTTGTCATTACCGGCAGCAACAGCAAAGTGAAGACCAGCAGAGACAGCAGCGTTAACAGCCTGGTCCAGGGAAGGAGATTTACCTCCACCCAGCGACATGTTAGCGGTAGATCCCTTGAAGCCCTTGCGGGAGCCCTTCTTAGCCTTGGCGACATTCTCCAAGTGTTGCTCAGCAGCCCACTCGACGCCCTTCATGACATCGGACATAGAGCCAGATCCGTTAGATCGGAGAACCTTAACGGCATACACGTGAGCCTTCTTGGCGACACCATACTTCTTGCCAGCAATCGTGCCGGAGCAGTGGGTGCCGTGGCCGTTACCATCGACATCCTCGTCGCCGGAGGGAATGGTCTTGCCCCAAGCAGCGCGTCCCTCAAAATCAACGTGCTCAATGTTGGTGCCAGTGTCAATGACATAGACGTCAACACCCTCGCCACCGTCAGCGGCATAGAGGTACTTATTGTAGGTGCCGAAAGAGAGTTGTTTACGGTGGGAGACACGGGCCAAACCCCACGGGGCGTTCTTCTCGAGCTCCGGCTCTTCATCTTTGAAGGCGTGAACGATGGAGTCCTTCTCGATGAACTCGACCTGTGGCGAAGTTTACGTTAGCAAGACTAAGCTTCATAAGGTTCGTTACGGATCGCTCAAAGCGTTGCGCATGTACGAATCGCATAGATAAGGGTTGCTTACATCAGGATGTCTCCGGACCTCCTCGATGGTGTTGTCATCGAAGTGGCCAGAGTAGCCCAGGAATTCAGAGCCAATCTTCAGCGTGTGCTTGAGACCCTTGAAAGAATCGACAACGTCGCCGACCAAGGGAATCTGGCCTCGCTTGTGGAGCTCTAGTCGCTCATCCTCCCGGTCGCCGTGGATCTTCTGGACCCACGAGTGATGGTCGGCAGCTGAAGATGGGCTTACGTGGCTCTTGAACTTGACGATGTAGGAGTTGGGGACCTCCTCAGCAGTGGAGGAAGAGATGACGGGAGCCGCTCCGTCGTGAATGGTTTGGTAACCGAACGAGGGCGCTGCAGCCGCAGCATAGGCAAAAGAGAGAGCGATTAAGCCCCTCATGTTGATGGATAAGTGATGGACGGATGGACGATAGCCGACCGATAACGAATATGGGACGGAGACAACTACACCAGTGGATGTCAAGTCTACCTGCGACTTATTAAAATGATGGGAGAAGACAAATGAAGAAAGGGAAAAGGACCAGAGATCAATCGAATGATGCCTGGGGAATGACTTGTGATGTTTCCTTTGTGATGATGGAGAGGATGAGTAGGAGATGGAAGAAGAAGAAGAGAAGAGGAAGCTCTGACGAGCGAAAGCGGGCGGTTGATAAATGGCTTACGAGCTGCCGCAACCTGACGCACCGAGCTCCCCCCAGCCTGCCCAGCCTGCCTGTGGGTAATGCGTTACAAGGTACATAGCTGTACCTAACGACGGTTGCCTTCCCCAGCGCGGAGTTGTGCAGGTGACGCACACAGCCGCTGGGCCAACCAGATAAGGACGGAAATGCTAGTTCCCACTAAGGCTAGCGTGGGAGGCTGACCTCCTTCGCCAATCCTGAGTCGGCTTAGGTTGTTTGTGTTGGTGGGTCCTTTGTCGAGGTCTACGTTGTAGCTGCGGTACCTGTGGGAGCCTGTGGGGAGCCTTGCAACCTTGAGAGCTCTGAAGCATAAACTGTCAAGCCAATCCCCTGCCGAGAGGGATTCATTGCTTTGTTTGCGTCACTTGACGATAACAAGTTCATGCTTAAAATACACCTTCACTTCGAATCAAATTCGTATTTTTAATACACAGATGATAAGGCTTGCACTCTACAGTCGGTGATTATTTTCCGTATTCTAGATATCTATCCATAGCACTGGAAATGACCGGAATCGGATTACTGTGTAAGTCAACTTCAGTACCTATCGGCCTGTCCCAATCGGTTCCGGCTCACGCGGGTGCTGATGATCACCTAAATAGGCATAGGTAGATGGAATCTGTTGAGTCGCCGAGGCAATTGGCTAGCGATAACGATGCGCCAGCAATGCTTCATATCTTATCAGCCTATCAACTCGTAAGTACGTGTTATGCATGCAGGCAGCTTTGGACCCTGAAAATGCTACGAACTTGCCACCGACTTGGAGATTTCATTTGAAAAAGATATCAATAGATACTCGCCAATTCTAGCCTAACATTGCATATTCATTTGTTATTAGGAATAATAGAGACAAACGGCTTCTCGAGAAGAGATCTCGTGCTCTTGCTGTCTTATTGCTTGCGACTCACCTCAGATAAGGATGGTATGACACAATCGAGCTAGGGTCTGGTCAGGGATAAGCTTGATTGGCTCTAATGTGCTCTCACATTCGGAGCTTTGGTAGCCACTCAACCACTCAACCCGCAGCCCTGCAGCTTAATTTACCAATGACCATGGACACCCTAAACCAGATCAGCTGCAAGCACTTGACTCAAGCTCGTGCCTAGCATTGTGACACGTGCTCGACTACGTTCCTCAACAATAGCATTTCCCCCTTTTCAAGCCACGTTAACAACACATCATACACGGGAAGCCGAATTCATCGAAATTGCATGCAATGGCGCATCGGTTGTGGCATATATACGTGGACACGGTGTGACGGTGTGGGGGGCACCTCTTCACGTGAAAGACTGCCATATAAGATGACTTAAAAGATGACTTGGGACGGGTAATTCCGTGCAGCCATACCCTCCACCATTTATGTTCACTTGACTCGATCGCGTTATACTTGTCTCACAGTTTACCGGTATTTATGTCACACCATCTCTTCCAGCGTGGTATCATTGACTGCAATTGAAGTATTGGATGGCTTTTATCTAGGTTGGTTTAACCTGGGCCGGCAAGTGCCCGAGGTTGGTGATATGTTAGGAGTAGTAACTCGGCCTGCAATGTAAGAGAGCTCTTATGTATAGGTATTCCGTAATGTGGTTTGAATGTTCTTATATACCAAATACAGACAGCAAATATGCCCAGGTAGTCTCATTAAACCCAGATGATACCTGCTAATTTGCTGATTGGCTACATGCTGATGCCTTGAGCGCAGGACAATTGCCACTTCGTTAGCTTTCCAGCCGATATCAGCGTTGACGTGCGGGAAGGGTTCATTCATCGGGAATGGGCTTGCCTATAAATCGACACAGCGGTTCCCATCCGTTTTCGACCGTCCACTCAGCCACTATAATAATTTGTCCTTCAGTACCAGGCCTTTCGTCAAAATATTAAGTTCTGTTGGTATATTAATAAAGCTGGCTTTTACTCACCGTGATATACCCATTTCCCATTGCAGAAGACCCCTCTCTGCGTGTTGCTTTTGATAGCTCGATATAAGCCTGGCAGATAATACAGTGCCAGGGCCAAAGAGCGTCTTAGCTATTAGCCATATCGCACAGTTATCATTTTCGCCAGCAAGGGTATTTTTCGCACTTTGTTGCCAGGCCCGGTAGTTCAGGACGACTTTAGCTTCGGGGTAAGCGGCGACGAAATCAGCCGCAAATACCGATCCCGTAATATCCGTTACGGCCCCGGCGTGTCCCAGCACAGTGTCGAGTTCTTATTTGGTTATCATAGAGTCTCCGTCACCGTACCACCTATAATCTACGGCATGAGCTCACGAGAAAACCAGCTTTTCTCAGCAGGATTCAAAACACACTTTGTACGGCAGAGTCGGATCCAGTAGGAAGAATAATTTGGCTCCTCGAAAATAATATGCTATCCCTGTAAGATAATAAACGTATCCGAGTTTTAGCAGGGCATGCTGGAGAGATTCGGTTTCGCAGCCGAAGCTTAATGCTACCATTGGCTTAGTCCATTTCCGAAGTGGCGGCTCCGGCCAGGCGTAGACCCAGTTCTCCAGGAACCGACAGTACCAACCATCTAGACGCGTCTTGCTCCAGTCCCCGGTAACTACGGAGTACCTAGCTGTTTGAAATCGGAAGACGGATCCATCTTCTAAGCTCGAAGGTAATGGAATGATGTAGCGGTTGTTAAGAATACCTAAGGTATGCAATTGTATACAAAAGAACTAGACAACGTAATGGACTAAAATCATCAAACACCCATGACTATTGTAAAAGCGCCCATGGAATATGGTCCATACAGTCACGAGGTATTAATTGGACAGTCTTCATCTTACCATCCCCAACCCTAGTACGTGTTGTTTTAAGATGTGAGTAACCATTTTAGCATTCTGCACAACAGGCAAGTTTGCTTGGCAAATTTGGAAGCTACTATTTTAAAAAAGACAAAGCGAGGAGAAGCTGATCTTCATTTACGTCTAATTCCATTATATTAAGCATATATTGTAACCTACCGAGGTACGGTTTAGCCCATCTAGGTAGTGGTAGTCGTTTACTACAGGCAGGCCTATATATAGATATGTCTTTATCGGAGCCATTCTATCAGCGCGTGAACTAACTGTACTTTAAGTGCAAAAAACGTATCGGTTAGTGGGGTATATGCACAAACCACACCGAGTCTAGCACATCTTATCGGGGTTTGGGGCCCATAGCCTTACTATTAGCGTAACCACTAACCCAAGGCTGACTGGCGGCCGTAACTGACGTCGGCCTAGATTAGAGCTGTGATACTTGGAACACCTCAAACAACTTCATTTGCACCAGCTTTTGGGATTTACTAAGATTGCTTTCAATTTTGCTGCCCGCCCAAGGCTTCCCGCCGAAAATTATATGCTTAGAGCCCGTGCCTGGACAAACCCCAGCTTAACGCACTTGCTCCTTCCGAAACGCGCCGCGAGGGCTAAGCCTCTAGATCTTCGATGCTCTTTAGTGTAAACGGCAGCCTGGAACCCAATAGGGTGCTGGCGAGTTCAGCTTGCGTAATATGAAGAAAGAATCGCTTTCAATCCTTTCGCAAATATAGCTCCGTTTCCACCATCACCATGTCTCTACGGCCTGGCCGTTACCGATCGTCTACCTCCGCGTCGACACCGCTAGCGACTACGAAAGCCACCGAAGTCCTCCAGACCCTCCTCGAAGCCATTTCCACTGCTCTCTCAACATCCTCAGGTAGCGAATATCCGAAATTTGAATTGTTGCTGGATCCCCTTAAACAGATCCAGCAACATCTGTCCGCGACTGCCCCGCCAAGCTCGGTCCAGGATGACTTCAGACATATTCATGGGTTCAACCAAATATTCAACCTGCTACGATCGTTCTCGGGCTTTTACAATCCACAAAAGCGAGACGAGAATGCGAAGAGAAGCTTCTTTGACCTCCTCAATGGCGTGTTTGGTGTCCTAGCTGCAGCATTTCGAGGCCATCCTGGTAACCGACGTTATTTTCGTACGCGGGTCGAGGGTGGTGGATGGGACGCCCTGGAACAGATAATTGCAAGCATTGGTCTTGGAGGTAGCGACTCGGATCTTTGGACTAGCTGTCAGTTGTTCGGGAAGCTTTTTGCCTTGTCGCTGAACGACGCTGCTTTAGACCAGCTATGCTGCTCTGCCATATTGGAGGACTCCACCCCTTGGGTCTTGATAGCATCGACCGGAAGTGGCGTAGGAGAAGATGGCACGAAGAGTGAAGACCACGAGGTTGCTCGCGTGGGTGCCCAGATTGCTTCGATTGAGGCAGCAATTGAGAAGACTATCAGCCCTAAATCCGCTCTCCAGAACCCCGAGGCTATTCGGACAATCGTGGACTTTTGGGAATCACTACCACGCGACAAGACCATACCAGAGAACACCGCATCTTTGCTGGTACTCAAACTCTTATTAGCCATCGTGGGTGTTTCGAATGCGAACTTATGCCTAGTCCACGAGACTGGCGTCCTCTCCCGCTTCTTAAAATTGGCTTTTGACGAAAATTCATACCTCAGCGACGCAGAACGGGAAATGGTCTTAGCCCTTTGCCGATCTCTTATACCTTTTGGTGTGAACCGACTGGTTGATGCTCAGGAGCTTTTACTTAATCCCTCCCTAAGCTCCTCAGATTTCTGCTTAGAGGTAATGAACAAGTATGGAAGCCCTCCGTTCATACAATTCGATTTGTCCCAATATGGACACTCCTCGATTGAACTGCCGAGTCTAGGCCGTTCATTCCCACCTCAATCGTCTCCTGGATATACCTTTGCCGCTTGGGTGCGAGTTGATCAGTTTGATCCGAGATCGCATACCACAATCTTTGGTGCTTTTGATTCTACGCAGGCCTGTTTTGTTCTCGCATATCTCGAGAAAGATACCAGAAATTTCATTCTACAAACTTCAGTTACATCTCATCGGCCGAGCGTTAGGTTTAGGAACTTCACGTTCAAGGAGGGCAGATGGTACCACATTACAATAGTCCATCGGCGGCCTAAGACGATGACACCTAGCAAGGCTTCCTTATATGTTAACGGTGAATTTGTTGAGCAGATACGTGCCTCGTATCCCGCTCCCCCTCCGCTTTCGAATGGTAGTACAGAAAGCTTTGCGTCGTTCACCTCTTCAAGCCACAAATCCATGCCGGTTCAAGCATTCCTGGGAACACCGCGAGAGCTATCTTCTCACCTGGGCCCCGGATTAATCAGCTCTAAATGGTCTCTTGGTACAGCCCATCTTTTCGATGACATACTGAGCGAGGACTTTCTCTCGGTACCAAGCCGGCTGGGAAATCATTACCAAGGGAACTTTCAAGACTGTCTCGGTGGGTTCCAGACCTATACAGCATCTGCCGCTCTAGGACTCCGTAACGACCTTGTTAGCTCCGGGAAAGATGACTCTGATATCATGAAAGTTATCAGGGACAAGGCCGGTAATATCGTACCAGAGCAGAAGATCCTTCTCAGTGTGATGCCGTCTTCAGTCTTTCGTGAGAAGGAGCACTTCGGCGAGTCGCAGCTATTTCGAGCCTTATCGCGGGGACCTGCCCAGACTCTAGTTCAAATGGTCCTCAAAAACGGCACTGGAATAGCTATCAATACGGCACTGCCCTCAATTAATGACGCGTTAGTCCGTTCAAATGGTGTTGCGGTTCTTACTGGGAACCCTATCGTTACGGCGCCGCAATTCTTTGACGATGCACTTTGGCAGCTTTCAGGCTTCACGCCGCTCGCTTTGAAGCTCATCGAGCGAGCTTCTTCCTCTGAGGCACTTGTCCGTGCTGTTGAGATGGTGTTCATATGCATCAATTCAAGTTGGCGTAATAGCGAAGCTATGGAAAGGGATGGGGGATACGCGATCCTGGCAGTTTTGCTAAAAGCTAAACTTGGATTTGGCGGACCTGCATTTGAAGCTATCACTGAAAAGCTGGTTCTTCAGGGTACTGAAAAGGACAGACTCTGTCTGCAGCTTTTAAGTCTCGTATTGGGGTTTATTGGGTACAAACATCAAGATGCTCTCGATTCCGTCATTATCAACCCTCTGGCGTATCGTATTCTTCTTGTTGACTTTGATGGCTGGAGGAAATGCGGTACACTCGTTCAGGAGCTATATTACAAGCAGTTTGTGACCTTTGCTGTGATGAGCAAGTATCACCAATACAACAATCGCAGGCTGCTTAGAATGCGTGAGTCTTGTGGAAGCCGGGTAAGTATCATGATCTATACTAACGATGTTTTGATATAGGAATCGTGAAAAGATTGCTTGATGCTGTGAAATCTGAGCCGCTATCAGAGACTGTACTCCCCTTTTTCATAAACGCGGTTAAGAGTCTCGTCAAATGTAATTATAACACCGAAGTGCATCAGTCTCTTGCGCTATTCATCACCTACGCTTTTCACCCACCTTCAAGGTCACTCCCACGTACTCCGAAGCCAACAACCCGTCGTGCCTCACAAAGTATTCCGCTACGCCAATTAATCACCGTAAATGGAGCAAACGGAGTTGAAGTACGATCACTCACTAAGAAGGAAGTTGGCATACGTCTCTTAGATATGTATAGCCAGTTGCTATGTGAAAAGGGGAACCTAGCAATTATTCGGAAATTCGCTAAGACGGTGACAAACAAGGTACTTGATGCGTTGCCGTCTCGAGAGAATTCCAAGCTGATGATGGTCCAGTGGCTTTTGTATCTTCTCACAGAGAACGACCCGGAAATTGTGGTCTATGGCTGCAAGATCCTCGCGAGGTTATTAGTTACCCATGGCTCAGCCTATATCAACAAATTCGCTGGTAGGACCGGCGGCTTTCATATCATGGCCCGCCGCCTTAAGAGATGGTGGGATATACCGACGCTTTGGCCTATTTGTTTCAGCATTCTCTTTGGGTATGACGTCGCAGACATCGACTTCGAGAAGAATTTTGACTTCTTCAGCATGCTTGAGACATTTGGAAAATGCAAAATTGCCAACCCAGATGCCTCGCGAATCATTACGGCCATGATTCAGCATGCGCTCAAGGATATTCTTAAAGACCAAGAGGATCCAGCCTCTCCCTCGGCGGACGTTAAAAAGACAGAAACTACAGCGACCATTTCTGAATCACTAGGGGGGCGACCGCGAGCGAGGTCAATGTCGCTTCGG
This sequence comes from Hypoxylon perforatum, assembly GCA_028571165.1. Lineage (NCBI taxonomy): Eukaryota > Fungi > Ascomycota > Sordariomycetes > Xylariales > Hypoxylaceae > Hypoxylon > Hypoxylon perforatum. The sequence goes on along the minus strand of JAOXNQ010000006.1, from coordinate 1,942,636 downwards.
AAAGAGTTGGAGGCGCGCCGTAAGTACATGATCCCTCTCTACAAGACTATGCTAAAAAATAATTTAGACCAAGAAACTACCCAACCGCGAGTAGAACGCAATGCTGGAAACGCTTCTGTGCTCCAAACCGTCATACGATTTATGGCCGACCTTCACGCTCGATCAGCCGACTTTCGGGATTTCGCTCTATCCTCAGACTATGTGAGATTGCTTTTATCTGCTCTTTACCCTGCTATAGTGAGTGCAGATCCAGTCAGTCCCGAGACGGAGCTCAATTCCAGGGACTCAGCCCTCACCTTCGAAGGTGGCGATGTCATCATTCGCCCGGTCGGTGGTACATCAAGTGCGACACCGGTCATTAGGTCGTCTAGTACGGCCGATACATCGTTACCAACCCGTAGTCCTCCCCATCGAGGAACCCAACTGCGAAAAGCGTCGTCTTTTATTCTACTGACATCTCAAAAATCATCTCAATCAAGTCCGGTTCGCTTAATCCACGTAATATCTCCCAAGAAAGTTTATGATCAAAGTGTCGGCCACACATTAGTGGAAGGCATCTTGGAGCTCGTCATCAATGTCTTCATAGACCAACTATTAGTCCGAAAAGAGTTCCCTGGATTTGGGTTATTCTTAAAAGTTCCTCCTGGATTCCAAGAGCACCAGGCTTACTTCGAGTCTTACGTTCTTAAGAGCACTATTGTTCACATGTCTACAGCTATTAAGCTTGACTGGAAGACTCTAAACGAGCCGAAGGTGCTTACAAATATGGCCCGATTTAGTCTCCATATGGTCGAGGCCATTTTTGAAGGATGGTTCATGAACGGAACTGAATCTATGCTGGACTTTGCCGGGCTTTTGCTCGAGTATCTCCAGAAGCCTGAAGTCGCAAAAATGAAAACCGTAAGGCTTTGCAGCCAAGCGGTATCGACTATACGTGGGTCGTTTCTCAAGCTGGTCCTCTTAAGGCTCTCGGAGATAGACGATCCAGAGACAACCGAGATGGAGGCCAACTTCTCAATGGAGAAATTACTCTATTGGCAAATGGTTGTGCTGGAATCTTTATCGACGGATGATGATTATATGAAGCTTTTCTGGTATCAATTATACACCAAATTAGTAGGCACGAATCGGGCTGTACGACTTGCTGCTGTCAATATTTGGCGCATCATGCTCGTACAGAAGCCTAAAGAATGCATGTCGTTATTCCGGCTATTCATGACATCGGATCAGACACAACTAGCAACAGACTTCCAAAAGCTTACCGAGCTTGATTCGGATTCTTTCGTCGAATGGGTCGATCAGCATCGACCTTCATTAGACTCATTGTTCTTCGGGGGGATCTCGCGGACTTGGGAGGAATTCGCCGTCGCAGAAAACCAGCGTACATCAGAGACGGCTAAGTCCCGACTGATGAAGCGGAAAGAAACACTGAAGCGATGGCATGCCGAAATGGTCGAGAGAGATAACATACTTCTGCGCCATGACATGGCCAATTCTGCTTGGATGAAGTCTATATATGCTTCAGAACATTTCAAGCACCAGCGTTCCATGCAAGATCAACAAGATGATGTTACTTACTTTTCGTCTGCATTTTCTAAGATGCAAAGAGACCTCAACCGGCCAGGAGCCGTATTGTACGACCCCGGCACGATCAAGTGGAAACTAGATAGAACAGAAGGTCGTAATCGTATGCGTCTTCGACTGCTACCAGACCTTTCTACCGATCACGACCAGTACCAGCCGAAACGAAAGACAACAGACCAACAACCTGCTTCTACCATTAAGCTAGACGCTAGAATAGCCCCTGCCGCAACCCCTGTATCAATAAAGCCTACCCCGTCATCTATGCCTCAAGGGAAGATAGGCAGCGTAGACGAAGGCGCCGAGGATGATTCTAATGACCCCTCGACTGACACGAATCCACAAGCTCAGAGTGTACAGTCGCTTATACCAGAGGAAGACTTCGAGTTAGTCGACGACCCAAATGACCCTAACGAGGCCGATGACGGGTTCGAAGACAAGAACCGAAGGGTGATGAGACGTTTACAGCAAGGGGACGCTGTGCAACAAGTCTATAACGTTTCACGTGTCATTGGTTTGGAGGCTTTCGAAGGCATTCTTCTAATTGGAAAAAATGCTCTTTACATAATGGATAACTTCTTCCAATGTACGGATGGCGAAATCGTCAACGTATGGGAGGCTCCTGTCGAAGAACGCGATCCTTTCTCCCAGATTATCACGGGTGCAAAGTCTAGCGAGAATCGCCAGACCTCAAGCCGCAGCGCCCAAGACTCCCGCAGCTGGAAATGGCAAGACGTTATCAGTATATCAAAACGTCGGTTCCTATTTCGAGATGTTGCGATTGAGATCTTCTTTACGGACGGCCGCAGTTACCTTTTGACCGCGAAGAATCCGGCAATGAGAGACGAAGTGTTTACTAGGCTTAGTAACAGAACTCCGCATACTGCAGGCGCCAACTCGTTGCCCAACCCGGAAGATGCCTGGCGTTTGGAATCACTCAAAGTCTTCGAGGAATCCCCCCAATCGTTTGGATCAAAGTTCGGCAGCATCTTCAACTCGTCCCCCTGGAATCCTCTTATGCGCCGGTGGCAGCGGGGCGAAATTTCCAACTTCCATTATTTGATGCTCGTCAACACGATGGCTGGCCGGACCTTCAACGATCTTACACAGTATCCAGTATTTCCATGGGTTCTAGCAGACTACACAAGCGAAGAGTTGGATTTAAATAATCCCGCCACATTTAGAGATCTATCAAAGCCCATGGGCGCCCAAACCGCACGGCGCCAGGCTGATTATCAAACCAGATATACTAGTCTAGCGGAGATTGGAGAGACACCGTTCCATTATGGCACACATTACTCCTCTGCTATGATTGTCGCGTCATATCTTATCCGATTGCCTCCTTTTGTTCAGTCTTTCATTCTCCTACAAGGTGGTTCCTTCGATCATGCGGATAGACTTTTCTTCTCGATTGAAGGCTCATGGAAATCTGCTTCCCAAGATAACGGATCTGACGTACGGGAGCTTATACCTGAGTTTTTCTATCTTCCGGACTTCCTGACGAATGTTAACGGTTACAACTTTGGTGACCGCCAAGGCTCTGGAGGCCGGGTAAATAATGTCGAGCTACCTCCATGGGCAAAGGGTGACCCAAAAATATTCGTTGCGAAACATAGGGAGGCTTTAGAAAGCCCATATGTCAGCCAGAATCTCCATAACTGGATTGACCTGGTTTTCGGCCACAAGCAGCGCGGCGAAGCTGCCGTGGAGAACCTGAATGTGTTCCACTATCTTTCGTACTACGGTGCCAAAGATCTCGACAACATCACAGACTCAGATGAGCGGCATGCCACTACCAGCATTATTCACAATTTTGGACAGACACCACACCAGGTCTTCAACAAGCCCCATTCGCCCCGAGAAAATGTCACATTCCCAGTGAAAAGGCTCGACACAGCCAGTCAGGCTCTTGCAAGAATCCCTCACCCACTTCTGGAAAGTCGCGAACGAGTGGCTTCGTTAACATATTCACCCAAACTTGATCGCCTCCTATGCTCGTCTCCATTCCGCCTTAATCTTCCCCCGTTTTTTGATAAATACGTCGAGTGGGGCTTCGCAGACAACAGCGTGCGCTTCTTCCACACTGAAAATCGTAAGAGCGCCGGTGTCAGTGAAAACCTGCATATTGGACAAATATCTTGCATTATTGTTGCGGATTCTAAAACGTTGATCACGGCCGGTGAGGATTGCGTCGTATCCGTGTTCACCATACAGACAACTCCAAGTAAGCCTGTTGAGTTGATTCATCGATCTTCACTATTCGGACACAAGACACCCGTCACAACAATTGCTGTATCCAAGGCATTTAGCACTCTAGTGACAGTTTCCGGAGACGGCCATGCGTTCCTCTGGGACATGAACCGTCTCGAATTCGTACGAAAGTTACCGAGCACTCGGGCTGTCGAATGTGCTCGCATTAACGACGTCTCCGGCGAGATAATGCTGTGTTCGGGCCCTAACGTGGCCTTGTACACGATTAACGGCGATCTGATGCTCGATCAGAATGTCTGTTCCGAGCATGATGACTACGTGTATTCGTGCGCCTTCTACGAAGGGTCTGGAAACGAGTGGCTGGAGAACTACCTCGTCTTTACTGGGCACAGACGAGGAAGAGTGAACATCTGGAAGCGAGTGGTTAAGAACAACAAGTGGGCATTGGAATTGGTGAGACGGCTAGACCATATTGACACTCGTAGCGAGACGGGGACAAATACGGAGGCGGCCATTACTTGCATTACACCGATGCCGCAACTGGTGTATACCGGGGATGATGATGGACGAGTTGTAAGTTTTATAATTCTCACAACCGACTTGAACGGCAATGGAAACTAACAGAATCCAGTACGAGTGGACGTTGATCCAGCGGGAGAGATAGAGTCTGTCTCCCACAAGACAATCGCCTCTAGTATTTTGGAAGGCGCGATCAAAAAGCATTAGCACATAGATGGGCGTTTGGCTCTTTGCTCTGGTGAGAATAGGGGCGGCCCTCTTCTATTCAGAAGGGTATGGTATGATTCTTTTATTGGCGTTGAATTACGGTTTACTACTTTGTTTTTGTCTATCCTAGCTTCCCAGGATAGACCGCCTACATTGTGGATTAGGCTATAGGCGATGGTCTCACGCGGGTAGTGTGGAAATAAGAAAATGAACTTGATTTGCCATTCCTTTGACGTTGATTTTGACTTTTGACTCTTCGTGGTATACTACACTTCCCCTTATGCATTTCTATGACCATGTTGGGTCTTACGCAAGCTTCTATTGGCTTAACGTTCGTAGTGTTGCCCCATCATATATACACAGATGGGCATGTCTCGCATGTCTTGACCCATACTTGTCTCCAATCCCGTTCCGTCCCGGCAGTTTGATGGACTCAATCGTCGTAGCCGGTTATCGTCTTTCGCGGACCGGAAGGAACTGCACCAGGACTATGTTAGCACTCCAATTTCGCGCATCCCTTAAGAAGAAGTCGCTCTCCAACTATTCTAGTCATCTTTCTTCTTTTCTTCCTCTAACGGGTCGAAATGTAATCAATATAACGTACTCGGGTATGTCATAGGAATCGGCGACGCTCTCTCGTAGCCTAGTGCCTTCAAGGACGGTGGGACGGTGGCGAGCATCAGGGGACCGGTGCCACCGATGATGACGGACCAGAAGAAGGCGGGCTTCTCGCGCGCAGCCCAGCGCCAGTACCGGAGGGGACCGGCCCAGAACTGCGGTGATGGGTTCGGCATTTTTGGTGTCTGTATCTCCGTTTGCCTGTAGCGCAATTGTAAGCTGGACGATCGTAAAGTGATTGGGAGCGATATATCGGAGTAAACGTACTCAATTGAGCTGTCTACGTTCTCGTTTCTCGAGGAGGAGGATCTCGATATGCGGCGTCTCTGGTGATGTGAGGTTATGAGCTCTAAAATCAATTGGACCTGGGCGATGACCGTCGTGGTCTGTGCATATCTGACCAGACGGATAGATGAATATACCTTCGAATTGAATGGTATATCGATAAGGATGCATTTACATAAAAAAGGCTTGGCAGGTACGGGCTACGTATGCCAGACCTCCAAAAAGTTAGCGGTCCCGTACATTGAGACAAGCTGGACTTACAACTTCGACCTTGCGTACGTAAACCAACAAAAAAAGGGCACGACCTTGAACATTACACCTACAGGTCCCATGCGCGGCGAATCTCTTGCCGTCGCAACGTTTTTCTTCTTCCTTTGTTCTCGTTAAGACCCAATTGACCCACAGAGAAGATGAAGTCGTTAATCTCTTTCGCCGTGCTGCTCTTTGCGGCCGTCGCCCATGCGATCAGCTCTAGCGGGGATAGGCTGCTGGTCGTCCTTGAGGATGTCGCCGAGAAGGAGACCTATTCTAAGTTCCTGGGTGATTTAGAGGGTACGTGCAAAGCTTCATTTCCTCGGCAACGCTGAGTTGCGGTGCATCCACCACCACTAAAGCTAACTCCTTGTTGCTACCTAGGTCGCGGATTCCAAATCAACTACGAGACCCCCAAAAGCGAAGGTCTTAGTTTATTCCACCTAGGCGAGAGATCTTACGATCACGTTCTATTTCTGCCTACAAAATCAAAAGGTAGCTCTCCAAATATTGAATACCTAGGCTGGAGGAGAGCTAATAATGCAACAGGCCTCGGCCCTAACTTAACACCCAAGCTCCTACTTGATTTCATCAACGCCGACGGCAACATCCTCCTCGCCCTCTCGGCCTCGCAATCAGCTCCGACATCCCTCGTCTCCTTGCTCCTCGAGTTAGACATCCACCTGCCGCCGGACCGACAGGGCCTCGTGGTGGACCACTTCAACTACGACGTGTCGTCGGCGGCCGAGAAGCACGATGTGCTGCTTCTCCCTGCGCCGGGAAGCCTCCGACCAGACGTCAAGGACTTCTTCAGCCCGGCGGTCGACGGAGGACTCATCGCCTTCCCCAACGGAATGGGCCAGACCCTCGGCGCGGGCGCCCTCCTCGCGCCGGTCCTGCGCGCTCCCCCCACAGCTTACAGCTACAATCCCAAAGAGCAAGGCGAAACCCTCGACGACGTCTTTGCCAGCGGCGCCCAGCTCTCCCTCGTGACCACCGTGCAGGCCCGCAACTCGGCCCGCTTCACCGTCGTCGGGTCTGCGGATCTGCTGAGCGACAAGTGGTTCGACGCTAAGGTCAAGAAGGTCGGCAAGAAGAAGGAAGTGAGCACGGTCAACCGCGAGTTCGCCAAGCGTGTGGCCGGCTGGACTTTCAAGGAGATTGGCGTTCTCAGAGTGAACTGGGTCGAGCACCACCTGAACGAGCCTGGCCAGAGCAACGCGAGCAACCCCAAGATTTACCGTATTAAGAACGATGTGGTAAGTTATACTGAAATATTCTTTATTTAACGTTGGAAGCTGACATGAAACAGACATATTCCATTTCCCTTTCCGAATACTCATGGGATAAGTACATCCCTTTCACCGTCCCCGAATCCGACGACCTTCAACTCGAGTTCAGCATGCTGTCGCCCTTCCACCGTCTGCAATTAACCCCCACCATCTCGTCCGCCGATAGCACCACATACTCGACGTCCTTCAAGCTGCCGGATCAACACGGCATCTTTAACTTTAAGGTCAACTACAAGAGACCTTTCTACAGCAACGTCGAGGAGAAGAACACGGTTTCGGTGCGCCACTTCGCCCACGACGAGTGGCCTCGCAGTTTTGTTATCAGCGGCGCCTGGCCCTGGATCGCAGGTATCGTGGCCACTGTTACGGGATGGCTGGGGTTCTGTGCTATCTGGCTGTATAGTAAGCCGGCGACGGGCAAGGAGAGCAAGAAGACGCAGTAAGGTGATTTTCTAAAAGAAAAGAAAAGGAGGGATAGATACTCCGAAGGCAGATACAAATGGATGTCTTGCCCAGGCGATAGTAATGTACATGTGTCTGCGTCAATCTTTTTCTCTACGTGACGAAGAGTTGAGTTGCAAACAGATATTGGGACCGATGATTTTTTTTTCTTAGTTTGTGCTGGGAAGAAAAGAAAAATGGTAGAAAGTCCATCCAAAATTCGATCTTGAGGCCCGGGCGTTTCTGCGTATGAATAAACTACGTGTGGCTAGGAAAATAAAAGAAATGCATGACATTGACATTGGCATTGACATATCTACCACTAAAATATTTTCTCGTTGGTTTTTTTTCCCCACCTTCGAATTGGGTTATAGGAGCCACAGCTGGATTCAATGATGAATAGGAGGTGGGTGATTCAGTCTCTTGGTCACGGCTGACTAGGATGGTCTCGTAACACACAATGCTTAAATCTGTAAAAGGGAGAAATTTGTCCCCGAGTAGACTTCAGAAAGTCCCTAGACCAAGATCTCAACCGTGTTCTGGAGGATTGACAGCAACATGTATTGGAGGTCTCGTCTGATCATTAAGGCTCGAGACAAACACGTTTGATATTGCGAGATCCTACTCGAGTGAAGAGTCATGCTTGATGATCGAATCACCAACTCAGTATCAGAGGCTGAATATGATCATCCAATTGTGTTTCTCGGGTATCTCTTAGTATATAAACCCTTTCCAATTCGCCTTCTTATACACTCCAGTACAGGATATCACGCGGACCATTGCAATCAATTCCGATGACATAATCAGGAACAACACAACAATAGCCATTCCTATCTAGTGTTGACAAACATAGCTTCCTAGGAAATCGTACCAAGAACCACGACAGCCGACAAGATGTGCTGGCCTTATACCCTCATCTACGGGTGCATGGACTGCTTCGCAGAGCAGAAACCGCCGGCGGAGTGTTGCATCATTGTAGCGCCCGATGCCGAGGACCCTGTAGTCGGCGGCTACAACCATGAAGGTTCTCTCTGCCCGATACGATACGTCGGACCACAAGCAAGCGGAAGCCCAATCACGCCCATGACCTGTCCGAGCTTGTCGTTTCACAAGTGCGCCGATGCCTACACAGCGAACAAGGTCCTTCCGGGTAATGAGAGCAAGAGCTGCGACACAAATCCTTTCGCGTACGGCACCCCTCAGCTCCGGTTTTGGATCTGTCCGCGCCATCGACCGAAGTACCTCGAAGCGTTGGGCCCTAACTTTGCCGGTTACAAGCTCGCGCAGCGGATTCAACTTGTCGAGGATCAGAGGGAAGAGATAGCCAAGGAGAAGCAGCGACACGAGATAGCAAAGGGGAAACAGAAAGAAAGATGGAATAAGGTCTTCAGTGTTGTCTCAGATCCTCAACCGCGTTTGGACCTGAAGCGAAAGCGAGGAGCAGGAATAATAGAGAAGGCAAAGACGACAGCCGGTAGAGCCGCAGCTGCTTGCTCATTGTCGGACCTAATCGACTGCTATCAGTATCAGGAACAGAAGCGTCGAAGATAAGTTGGTAGTTCGGACATCCCCAAGCTCTAAGCGACATCTTGTGTTGTGCTAGGGGCTTAAGAGCGAAACTCTCAGTTTCTTAGGACGTTAATCCAAGACGAGCTGCTTGGATACGCCATTAAGAGTCATCTCTATAACATGATGGACATAGTAACGTAATCGTAATATGGAAGACGGGAGAGCTGATCAGTGACTTCACCAAGTACACTCCAAGAGACAACGCAGCCGACAGAGTAAGGGGAAAAGAAACAAAATGAAATAATATTGTCACGGTAAATATCCATATTCTTGTTGAATTAAGTAACCGCATGTCTCCGGGTCTCATAAGCTCCAAGTACTAGAAACCCCAGATACTGGAAACTTTTGGCTGCATCTTCGAGTTGACTCGACTGTCACCTCAGACAAGGCGTGAATAAATAGGCGGCAACATAAGCGGTGAACAGCTCAAACACAAGATATACCCTCAGATTAGCTCTCAGGTTCTCACTGGCAACCATTCCCTCGCCTCAGTCGCGCAAGGTGCAACGATGGTTCGTTCAGGCTGCCTGCAAATTTGGCTTTTTGGATACTTGGTCATCACCGGGCATTCTTGTGTTGTGCGCTGTTATCGCAGTTAACAAGAAAAAAAAGGAGAACCCGCTGGCACGGCTATATGGACATTCTCGTGATCTCCAGGCCGCCAAGTTCCACGTGCATCCCACACGCAGCTCCGATTGAAAACTATAAGTCCCGTCATCGACTGCTTTCGCAGTCTGAGGCGTGTGCTATTTGTCGTCATTGCCGGCAAGATGCGGAAACTGCTTGGCTTTGAAGAGACGGAAAAGTCCAAGCCGTGCCAAGAGTGTCTCTCCTAGCTCAGATCTCTGTTCTTTGGATTTTGTCATGCGCCGCGGACCTAATCCTAAGATCAAGGTTCTGCGGCTCCAACAGTTTCCATATTTCTTCACAGCTAGGTGGGAAAGGTAAGGTATATATCAAGGCACTAGCCAGCTATCCAAGATAGCTCAGTCGATATCTAGGTAGATAAACGTTGAGTTAATAGAAATGGATGAGTTGTTGGGTTGGTAGCTAAGTAGCTTTGCCGTGTTTGAATGTAGGGTGCTTGTGTTTGAAGTTGAGAGAGCTGAGTCTCGATAGATTCGATGGCTAGCTCGTAATAGAGCATAGGAGCCAAATGTTTGTTTGAAGTGTTTGAGGTTGAAGTGTTCGGAACACAAGAGGGTTGACCCCAGATATATGATTTGAATGATTTTTAATGGCTTTCATGGTAGCCTAAGATTGCGTGCGAGTGCACATTGTATGATTGATTATTGGACGATAGGACGTCATAATAGTCTTGGTACCAGCTTGGTCGTCGCTGGGTTTTGAAAGATTGGATGCCAGATGAGGCGTTGTGGCCAGCTTAGTTGTCGCCGCCCCCATATCGCGCCGTGGTGGCAGATTGGGTTTAGATTGTAGTTTGTTGGTATGAATACCTAGATTTGGGTAGCTAAGAAGCCGTGATGTTATTTGGCTAAGGGGCCATGTTCTTGAGAAATGGGTTGGATAATTTGCTTGATGTTGTAGCAAAGTTGTAAAGTTAGAGGTGTAAAGTTGAGAAGTAGAGGAAGTAGCCTTGATACCTATAGCCTTTGATACCCTAGAAATTGCCCTGGAAGTTCCACTAGAGAGCTAATCGCAGTGGTCGCGTCGCGCCGCGTTGAGCTATCGTCTCGTTCCATGATTGGCCATAAGCCACAAAGGATCCACTCTATTTTCTCCCCCCTCAGCCGCAACAGAAAACGAGGCTGAGAAACTTCATACGTCCACTTTCCTTTGCCTACGAACCCAACCAATATCAGTCTTCTCAGCAGCAAACAACTGTTAGTCTGCAACCCTGCGCAAAGATATTCAGAATCTTAGGAATAATTACCAAAAATGGTAAGAAAAGCTACATTATATCTCCTTCTTTATGTGTAAAGGAACTCTGTTAACTGTCAGTTAGGCGCGCAATTCGGAGAAAGCCCAATCGATGCTCTTTCGCTTCCGCGAGGCTCAAGCTGCAGACTTAGGTATTATCGACGCCGGCCGCGCGAGACGTCCGAAGGTCATCACCGAAGTAGACTCGATTCCCAGCTGCGAAAAATGGAGAGGCCAAACATTAAAAGAGATCAGCCGCAAGGTCTCGCGCATCCAAGATTCAGCACTCAGCGACTACCAGATCCGAGATCTTAATGATGAAATTAACAAACTTATGCGCGAGAAGCACATGTGGGAGGTACAAATACGCAATTTAGGGGGGCCTAATTATATGCGTGGCGGCGGCAAGGTCTACGACGAATCGGGAAGAGAAATACCGGGAGGAGGCAAGGGTTATAGATACTTTGGGCGTGCGAAAGAACTGCCGGGTGTGAAAGAACTTTTCGAATCTGCGGCACAGAGGAAACTCCATGATTCTGAGAAGCCGTTAGAGTCTCGAGAGGATTTAAGAAAGGCGGTCGACGCCAAGTATTACGGCTATGCCCCCGACGAGGAAGACGAGGCCCTATTGCAGTATGAGGCCGAGAAGGAGCGGGAAGCGTTTGATATGTTGTTGAAGCAGGGAAAGACCGAACCCCCGCCCGGCTGGGAACCGCTACCCGGTGATGCCGGTGATGGAAAGGTCTGGGAGCTCCCTACTCTTCAAGAGGTACAAGAGGAGCTCATAGAGAGGAGAAGGCGCAAGCTACTCGATCAGATCCAGTAGGGGCTCTACCCACGTTTTTCCCTACGCCATCCACATTATCTCTCACTTTCGAAAAGACGCATCAGCTACATTCTCGCCGTCTTACGAATCCGGACATGTCATTTGCTTAATCGATATATCCTTCATTAATATACCTTCGTTATGTATGCTACCCGCCAGGGTAGTTTTACTTAAACCCAAGTCGAGTTTACTAAGAGTCAAAAATGTCCAACCCTCCCACTCCCGATCGACCGCCGACGCCGGACCCTACCAAAGGCGCCCCCGAACTAAGGGAACGTACTCATTATTCTATCGAGATTGAAATCACACCTAGAATTCGCCCTATACGCGCTTCGGGCTCGATTCCGTCGCCAAAGCGGCCTCAAGATGAAGGTCAGGCTCCCGTTCCACTGCTTCCGCAGCGCTTGACACTGCGATAATTGCCCTGCCCAAATGAAGATGCATCTATTAATCGAAGCAGACCTTTCCGCGTTTCTGAAAAGACATGTCCCGCAAAACGCCAAGGCTCCTCCCCGGCTACCCAAAGACTTATACTCAAGTTCGTTGGATGGCATCCGAGAAGAGGATTTGTCTTTTGGCGCGGCTGTGTCTTCCGATGGGTCAAGCGAGCGTTCAAGCCAGTGCACTACATCAAGCCAACGCACCACAAAGTCAGTTCATTGCCGTGTACTTCATCCACACGAGCTATAGCCTTTTGAGAAAAATATGTTGACAGATAGTAACTACAATAGCACGGTAGATTCGAAAGGCAGATACATCCAACCAGAATTCGCTTCGATGCGGAGAATAGTCCATTTCAGCGTTGATGATGCAGACATTCCCACAAGGTCAGCCAGTACCAAACGTAACCATCACAAGCGAATCTCGGCTCCCCCTGTGATGATTAGTGCTTCGTCTGCCGGGAGCTCGACCACGGGCGTTGATTAGGACAACGACCCCGATGACGCAGACATCGTACCTTCATATATGCGCGGCCTGGTGAAAGACTCAGAGACGGGCAAATAGAGGCTTCCCCTCCTCGAGCCACTACCTATTCAAGCCGCTAGAGCTCGACGCGACAGCCTCGACAAGGGTATTAATGGCAAAAGTAGGAAGAACTCCATGGAAGCTTTTCCTGCCTTTGAACCCTTCGTGAACTGCTACCATGCTGCTGTTGCAGATTCCATTGCTGACACTATGGCTTCAATCATTGCGGCGCGTGACATACGTGACATACGAGACATACGAGGTCGACCAGCACGAGACCCACCACCACCGCCACGATCAAGACCGGTTACTCCCCAGAGGATCGCTGCTCAGACCCAGGCCACAACAGCTGCTCTCCCTAGAACAGTTATTCCGCGTAAACCAGTCCCTTCCTCTGGCGCAAAACCGGCTGATCCCCATAACAACGCTGCTGAAGCTGCAACAACTACCCTTCCTAGAACCGCTATCCCTCGTAAACCAGTTCCTTCCGCTAGCACAAAACCAGCCGCTGAAGCTACAACGTCTGCTCTCCCTGGAACGACTATTCCTCGTAAACCAGTCGCTTCCGCTGAGTCATTTTCAGCGAGGACAGGACTGGTTATTCCCGCTGACACGAGGCTAGGTGCTTCAACTAGGACAGGGCCAGCCGCTTCCGATGGGAAATTCTCAGCAAGGACAGGATTAGGCGTTTCTAAGACACCTGGGTTTGCGAAGAATGATCACTCCGTTCCCACTGACGCAGACATTGTTACTAAGGACAACAATTTTATTCCTCTTATGACAAGTGCGCTTCCTATAACTTCCACCACTGCTGAAGCTTCTGCTCCTCCTAGGGCGTCTCCAGCCGCTGCGAGTTCTACTTCCTCTGGAACAAATATTCGCCGTGAGACCAGTCTTCCCCGCGAATTATCCAACGGAAGAATATCCAAAGGGAAAAATGTAGCTAAACACAAGCCAGCTTTGCCCTTGATTCCAGAGGGCGAGCCTGTTTCCCACACGGTTGCTAATAGCACCGAACGCATGGAGCGTTATATAAAAATCCGGAAACCAACGACGCAAGGAGGATCTTCGACGAATCAAGACTATCGACGCTCTTCTGGCATAGGCAGATTCAAGGCCTGCCGTGGTGCCGGTCTTCCGCTATTTGAATCTATAAGCGTGGCAGCGGGCTTGCAAGCCGACACGGTCACTGCCGACGTCGAAGCCCAGGTGCAGCGATATGAAGACGGGAGAAGGCAGCGGCAGATAGAGCGGAGCAACATGCGGCGGAATTTGATCCAGCACATCTTCAAGAAGATTTTCGAGCCGTGCCTCGGGGAAAGGTTGGCAACGAAGGCATAGGAGTACTTCTTCACGCCCATGGATCGCGACAAGCGAATCAGGTGGTTGGTATGGTACGGGCTTTTCGGGTTGGTCCTCGCGGCATGTATTGTCGTTGCCGTGCTTTATAGGACGGGTATTATACACATTGAGCAGCCCAAGCCGTCACAGCCTCCGGCGGGGAGGCCTCACTGGGGGATATAGACTCGAGACTGTTACTTGTCCCCACGGCCATGGATGATAGCTAGCAAGCGTTTTTTTTTTCCTGGGAGGTTGCGATGATTAACATTGCTAACAAGCGAAAAGGAATTTTCTAGCCTTCGAAAGGGACTGATTAGCGAAATAGAATAATTACTTCAAGGTGTACAATACAAAGCGATCTCATAGACTTCTGTGTATCGTCTAGTTCCTAAAGTCTCGCTTGTTAGGTACCTTCTAAGAGAATATGTCCAACTTCGTGCTAATAGACCCCTATTTAGTTGCCAGCCACTAAATCATCCAAGCACACCAAGCCAATATGCGACTCTCGTCTCCCATTTTCTCCGACATATCAGCGTTCAGTAACGTACATTCCAAATAAAATAGCGGCATCTACGTAGGTAGGGCCTTAAATATTCAAACTTCAAAATTTCTGTCTCATCGTCCTGTATGCCTGAGACAGCCAAAACAATGGCAGAATCGAAATAGGTATCCACAGCTCTCTCCCTCTTCCTCTTACTACTTGCCCGCCGACGGCGGCGGCGGCGCCTTCGCGTCCGCTGCCTCGAACTCGATGTCTATCTGTGTGTTCTTCATGATGACGAGCTTCTGGTAGCTGGTGGCAACGACGTCGTCAACCACCACCTCCACCTCCTCGTCGAGCGTCCGGCAGTCGTCCCACGACTCCCCGCGGTCGTGCGCGGGAGGGCCCTCGCATGTCGTCATTAACGAGGTGCCGCCGCCGCCGTGACTACTGGCTTTGGTGCCGCTCCCCATCCCCATGTTCCCCAGCCGGATGGACGCGTGCTGGTTGCCGGCGGAGGGGCGCGACTTTCTGTTCGACGACGGTTGGGCGTTGTTGTTGCCGTTGCTGTTGCCGTTGCGCTCCGCCTGCTGCTGCGGGTCCTCGTATGTCAGTTTCAGTCGCCGCGTTACGCCAAACCCGAACCCGATTCGACGGAAGAGAGGGCGAAGGGGAGGAAGAGATCCGGCGATGATGCCGATGCCCATTTCGACGATAGACCAGACGATGACGCTGGCTGTTCTGCGCAGGCTGTGGCCGGGCTCGAAGAAGTACTCGATCACATACGGTAGTCGCACGATGGTAGAAACACTTGCTCTGTAGGTATTGTGTCAGTTGAACGGTCGAGTTGAGTCTCAGGGGAGAATAAGCATACAGAGCACCGAGCGCGAGGATAAAGGCGAGCGACACCTTTACTTTGGTCCTCATATTCAGGTTCCACAGGATGAATATGGGGACTGCCGCGTACATCCAATCGGTCAGCACGGAGAAGCCCGAGATAGTGATGGTTGTCCAACCCAATCGAGACCCGTTTGCGCCCGAACACTTATCTGGTGTCGGGTTGAAGCTGGCGGAGAGTGGCTTGCACTGGGTCAACAGGGTTACGATTCCTACTCCCGTCATCCTGCTCCGTTGTAAGTCAGTAACCTCTCATTTGGAAAGGAGTGGGTTTTACTGGTTACGTACAAGACACTGAGAGCTAAGACGGTCCACAGCGGCACAACGTAGCGCTTCTGGTCTGTGATCCGCAGGAGAGCAAAGCAGATAGACAGCTTGATGAACGGAAGACATCCGAAATATGTTATCCAGTAGATGAAGAAGTCTAGATGGAGAGAGACACAGGTAAGTCATAGTGTGACTCGGTTTGGGAGTAGACTAGCCAGTCTTACATTTTCTCCCATCTTTATACATTTGGCCAGTGGGATCTATCTCGTCGATGACATCTTCCGGTGCGCCAAAGCCGGAGAGACAGCCGAGAATGGTGACAATACATGACGGGATGAAGAAAGCCTGCGGAGGAATGGAGTTAGCTGTTGCCGGAGGATATAGAGGCGAAAAATACAGAACACTCGCAGGATTTTAGAATACGGCAAACTTACTAGGGCTATAATCATCGAGTAGTCATCACGACCAAACGCCCCGATCTTGATTCTGACGTATATTCGTAAACCAACTATGATGACAGCTGTGACGCACAAAACTGCGGCAGCAGCCAATGTCTCCGCTCCGATCCCATCATGGGCTTCGAAAATAGGAATTCCCATAATTTTCAACTTCTTTTTGAGTTAAAGTATGGTAAGTAGTAGAAGTATGAGGACTGAATGAAGAATTTGTCTGGGTATTTTGAATTAAAAAGTATTAAAGAACATGGTGATATAACTGCTTAGGTCGAAATCATTATTTGCGAGGTTCTTTACCACTAACTACTTATATGACAGTACTGCTCGATTGACGAGAATATTCTGAAGTTGATTGCCTCGACAAGACACACGTAGCAAAGAACTCTAACGTGTGAGCGGGATGGGTCGTATGCGCTAGCAATATATGAGAAGTTTCCATAGGCCCACCATCGTCGAGTCTCATGCTGTTGACTTTTTGAGTAAACGATCGTGTATTCTCATCTTTACAAACTCCCGGGTTGAGGCTCATGGTGGAAACCTTGCCCCGACGTAACACCCAAGTGGAACACAACGAAATAATTGGTCCGAGTATATCAGATCACGCAGGTAATGACCGAGATATATTAGAGGTCGCCTGCATCAGGCCTAGTGATCTAAGACTGGACATCTGAGGTTCGCTGGACATTTGTGAAACGGTTCGCACGTAACGAATAAGGCAAGGTTTATGCTGGAAGTTATGGCTAGTCCATGCTTCGCGGAGGCCATCCGGGGCGGGTAGGTCAATTAATTTATTCGGCTGAGTAGCGCTGTTGGTAGTGTCAAGGGAAATGTTTCGACACATACATACAACCTGCATAAAACAAGGTGAATATCGGCATGGATTGCTGTCTGGCCAGCATCCCTGCCCTACCCGGGGGAGTGGTAACGTGTTGGCGGATATCCATCCCGTGTCTCCCATGATGCCGGGGTAGGCCGCGTCGCGCTGAGGTTGGCTTGCCCGGACTGCGGCGACATCGTTGAGCTACCATGGCCATGGTTCTCCCCACCGCAGAACTACCTAGGTAGATGGCTAATTTTAGCTATGTAGAGTTTTATGCTCTACGCCCCAGTTACGGTGGACGAGGCGGAGGTTTCGGGTGGGTTTTTTTATCTCTCGCAAGGTTCAGCTCTAGCAATCTCAAGCAAACAATACTTTCTGGATCTCATTATGGAGCTCCCTTGTCATAATATTTGAGGGATGATTCAAATATGGTCTGATTTCGAGTTAAGATGACTAAATTGGGAAACGGCTTCTAAGCAAGTATGCTGACTTACATGTATAGTGTTACCTAGAGTGCTCATCTGCGTTGGTTAACAAGGTCCCGCTCGCAAAACACTGTCTCTCATGATGTAACTCGTCAACTACCAATCTTAATTCTATAATGAGAAAGCCCTCGAGTGAAATGCTTCGATAACGTATTTCATTGATTTGTGTGACTGTATTTAGTAAACACCTCAATATCATCGTAGCAGTTGCGCATCTTTTTATCAAAAACATTTTCTCGCAACTATTATTGATCTAAATAATTTAGATATAACGCGCGTAGTATTATTACTGATATCATGAGGAGAATTTCGGTTCCCCTAAATGTATGAGAAGACTTTTGCAAGCTGCACATTTACAATATGTAATGAGATTTTAATTGGAAACACGATTTGGTACACTGCCAAGGATATCCATACCATAAAATATATCCTTAATAAACTAGAATAACATTCTAAAACATCCCACATCATAAACCTACTTGATAGGTGGTCAAATCATCAATCACCTACTAGGTGGCATAGAGAGGATCACCTAACCCCTAGAGGGCTATTCTAATGAGGAGACCTCTCGTGAAAGTCCTAAGAGAACATTGAACTAGAATGTTTGTGAGCCTAATGTAAGACTTTGAGCTCTTCCTAGACTTGATTGAATGACTTCATGGTAGCCGAATGACTAAGAATACGGCGATGCAGAGGCGAGGATGCTGTTGTAAGGGCTTTGCAGCGTACCCCTATCTAGCCCCTATTTCTCTTATCTTCTTATCGATAACATCTGATAAGGAGCTCTTTGTGAAAGTCAGAGCTCCAACCGCGATTTTGGGATCGAAGCTTTCTCTCGCGTCGCAATCCACTCTATCGACGCCAAATCAACTGGCCCCGACCTCAAACTCGCACCTCGACTCGAAGCGAAACAGGCCATCCCCCCCTTTTTTCTACGATGTCGAAAGATACGCACCGCGCCGATGAGAAGCGGTTCCTGGACGAGCGGGGCTCGTCGGCGGCCCTCGCGCCGAACGGCCTCAACCCGGCAACGATTATGGAGAAGGCGGTGCGGGAGCGGATCGTGGACAGCTACTTCTGGAAGGAGCAGTGCTTCGGGGTGAACGAGGCCGACGTCGTCGACCGCGTTGTCGACCACGTGTCGTTCGTCGGCGGCACGTACGGCGACGCCCAGAAGCCGACGCCCTTCCTGTGTCTCGCCTTCAAGCTGCTGCAGCTGGCGCCCGACGACGATGTCCTCGCCGAGTACCTGCGCTTTGGTGGTGATCGATTTAAGTACCTGCGCGCGCTCGCGTGTTTCTATGTTAGGCTCACGCGCCGCGCTGAGAACGTGTTTACGGTGCTCGAGCCATTCCTGGAGGATAGGAGGAAGTTGAGGCGGAAAGGACGTGCGGGGACCAGTCTCACGTATGTCGATCAGTTCGTCGACGACTTGCTTACGAAGGACCGTGTGTGCGCGACGAGTTTGTGGCAGATGCCGAAGCGCGAGATCCTCGAGGATCTTGACCTCTTGGAGCCTAGGGTTAGTCCGCTCGGCGATATCGAGGACTTGCTGGAGGAGGAAGAAGATGACGTGGAGATGAATGGCAATGATACAAATGGCGACGCGGCGGCGGAAAGCGATGACGAAGGATTAATTAAGGAGGAAGAGTCGGATAGAGAACGGAGAAGGTCGAGTTCAGGTTCGAGTAGAAGGGGAGACTCGAGACATCGTAGCCGCAGCCGCAGCCGCTCACGAGATGATATGGACGTGGATAGGAGTGGTAGGAGTGACGTTTCGAGTGGGGGTGAGAGGTGATAGTACGACCAGACATGCTTTACTAAGCTATTCAGACTGTGCTATAGAGTCACTTTGAGTCCTCATAATTACGGAAGCGAGTTGGGCTGAATTCATCGCATGGGGCGATTGCTAAAGGTGAGATGCAATTGACACATCTTTTTCTTTATTCACAAGTCTAATGGGTATTATATCATATAGATCCTCTCTGACATCGTCTCTGCTCATAGTTTACCAGCTTCCCCGCCCGAGCATTAAAAGAGTTTCTGCTCCAAGATATGGGGCGACAGTGAATCAGCTACGGACAACAGTCGTGCGTCGTCCCAATATTGACTTATAATCTGCAAGCCTCCGAAGCTCAACAGCTTTTCTTCCTCATTGGTAGGATCGACGGGGATATCCATGGGGATGCTGATGGCAGGAAGTCCCGCAAGGCTGGCTGGGACCGTGAAGACATCATTCATGTAGGAATCCAGAGGCGTCTGCTTCATGACGTCCTCCAGCAGAGGCGGTGTTGTTGGAGCGGTAGGGCAGAGAAGAAAATCGACCTGCGCGGGCCCGAGCTTGTTCTCCAGCTGCACAGTTTCTTCCATTTCGCTCAAGTCGAAGGCTTCTTCGTCTTGAAGTGGGTTCCATAGCTTGAACACCCTGTCAAAATCCTTTTTCACAAGGCGACGAACCTTTTGGGCTTGTATGAAGTAGTTGTCCATAGCTTCGGAGCTGAGAGTGTATGACCCTAATACAATGCGACGCTTCACCTCGCTTCCAAACCCTGTTTCTCTCGTCTTTGCGTAAAGGATCCCGTCGAACGAATCGCTGGCATGCTCGCTATCTCGTCGTCCGTAACGGATACCGTCGTATTTGGATAGGTTGGAAGCTGCCTCGGCAGGGGCTATCACATAGTATGAAGAGAGTGCGTTTTTTGTGGAAGGGAGTGAAACCGGCACTACGCGCCCTCCTAAACGCTCGATTTCTTCGGCCACCATCATCCATCCCTGCCGTATCCGCAAGTCAAGCTCCTCGATATTGTATTCTATCGGAATGCCAAAGGTCAACCCTTGTATTGTACCTTCCTTACTCGGGTTCCAGGACGCATAACCTCTTCGCTCGGCAGTACACCTCTTACGTGCTTGGGTAGGTAGCGACGTTGGGTCGTTGTCGTCGTGCTCCAGATACAAGCCTTGCTCTACGATTGCTCTGCCAATCGGCTCTACGGTTCGGGCGAGGAACCCAACCGTGTCCAGTGAATTGGCATAGGGGACGACGCCCCAACGAGACAGCATGCCGTAAGACGGCTTGAAGCCAACCGTGCCGGTATAGGCTGCGGGCATGCGAACAGACCCACCTGTATCCGTTCCAAGTGCCAGTTCCGCCTCCCCTTTCCTCACAGCAACAGCGCTGCCTCCTGAGCTTCCTCCGGCTGAGTACTTCTCCAGACCAAGGACATTATGGACCGTTTCGAATGCGGAGGTAGTGGAGTGCGTGCCCATACCGAACTCGTCCATACCGACTTTCCCCGTCACCGTTGCGCCTCTTTCCCTCAATTGCCTGACGATAGTCGCATCGAAGGGAATCGTATTTCCGGCAAGGATGTTGGAAGCGCATGTTGTCGTAAAGCCTGTCGCAGCGATGTTGTCTTTGACTGCTAGGCGGGTGGCCTCCCCGCTACTCTGGACTGGGCCATCATTACCTATGATGGCCTGATGAAGAGAACGACGAGGGAGGATATTAGCCCGCCATTGGGCTTGGGTAGAGATCACCCTATGGGCGGCTCTAAAGTGGGAATGTCTGACATATGCAGACATGTGGTCCCGGCGGTGGTCGACATAGGCGATTTCTCGTTGCTTTTCCAAGTCGAAGCTCACAGCGCATCCCACATTTTTTGGATTATCGCACATACCCCTTTATCGATAAACCCCGGATCGTAGCGCTTAGTGGGGCCGCCGGCTCGCTATCAGCGGCATAAAAGGTGGGCCTTATAGCTTTATCGGTGACGCAAGGGTAGGTAATGCTTGGCAGGTACCAGTGCGGTCACCAGCCAACGAGATGAGGCCGCATACAAGTCAAAGCTGTAGCCTACGCCTGACAACTCATCTCATCCTACTTCCCATCCCATCATTAGAGTTTATCTCATACGTATGTCTGAGTACCCTGATCGATGGCGGAAATTACATATTGAATGAGTTCGACATCATATAACCCAAAATGATTCCAAGGATTACCCTCGTTGCTGCGTCCCTGGCTGCGGTCGCCAGGGCATCTCAGCCTGGAGCTCCTGCGCCGGTCGCTGCTCCGATGCGAGAACTGGAATGGGGTCAGATCAATTTCCTACACACCACAGACATACACGGCTGGCTGGGTGGGCACCTCCAGGAGTAAGTATAATTGGGACAGTAGACTCTGGATCTTCATTCACTAATGATATGTCTCCTAGACCCCAGTATTCCGCGGATTACGGTGACTACATCTCGTTTGCGAGCCACATGCGACAGAAGGCGGACGAAAAAGGCGTGGATCTATTAGTCATCGACACCGGCGACAGAATAGAAGGAAACGGTCTATATGATGCCTCCGACCCGAAAGGCAAATACACCTACGACATCTTCCGCGAGCAGTCCATAGATGCCCTTTGCACCGGCAACCACGAGCTATACCTAGAGGCTTCCGTCGACCGAGAGCACAACACAACGGTCCCCAACTTCAAGAAATCCTACATCGCCTCCAACCTCGACTACATCGAGCCCGAGACTGGAAACCAAATCCCCCAGGCCCAGCGCTACCTTAAGCTCAAGACCAAGAACCAAGGCTTCAATGTCGTCGCATTGGGGTTCCTGTTCAACTTCGACCGAAATGCGAACAACAGCGTCGTACAGCCCGTTGAAGATACCATGAAGGAGGAATGGTTCCAGAACGCCATCAGAGAGAAACCTGATCTCTTCCTCGTCATCGGCCATGTGGGGTTGCGGATGAAGGAATACGAAACGATCTTCAAGGTCATCCGGGACCAGAATTGGTACACACCCATAGCCTTCCTCGGCGGACACGCACACGTGCGGGATGCTAGAAAGTTCGACGACAATGCTTTTGCGATCGCCAGTGGTCGGTACTTTGAGACGATCGGCTGGATGTCGATCGATGGCATCAAGAAGAAGAGCCAGAACCAGGCTTCGATTGAAGCTGCAGTCACTTTCAGGAGGAAGTACATTGACAACAATTTATTCGGTCTATACTACCACACAGGCTTAAACGAAACCACATTCCCCACTGATCACGGCCGTAACGTCAGTAACATGATTACTGAAGGCCGCAAAGCATTGAAGCTCGACAACTCATTTGGCTGTGCCCCACAAGATCTTTGGATGAGCAGGGCGCCATACCCCGCCGATAACAGCATATTCAGCTGGCTCGAGACTCAAGTGCTCCCGGATTCTATTGTCAATGAAGAGAGGAAAAACATTTCTAGGCTGGCTATCGTTAACACTGGCGCCATCCGTTTTGATATCTTCCAGGGTGCTTTCACGCGAGATTCTACGTTCCTCATCTCACCATTTGTCAGCAAGTTCAACTACATCGCCGACGTCCCTTACGCGGTCGCTAGCAAAGTCCTCGAGCTGCTCAATAGCGATGGTCAAGTCTTCGGTGCCGGCTCTCTCGACACGAAACACCTGACGATCCCCGAGCAGGTTGCCCCGAGTCCATTCCTCTATACGTCTACGGCAGAAAGGGTGCCTGATAGCCCCATGCCAATATTTGTAGAGGACGACGCCCAACAGAAGCCGCTGGGCGGCAAGGGCGACGGTGGAGAGCCGGAGCTGATCGGTGGCTACACCACGCATGACGATCTAGGTGACGATGGCGACGACGCCGTACACTCCCCGATCAAGTTCTACGCGGTGCCGAACTGCATCCAGTCGAAGATCGCCTTCCCTCCTCCCGAGGAGGGTCAGGACAAGGCCAAGGACCCGGAGACGGTGGATCTGGTCTTCATAGACTACGTCCAGCCCTGGATCATCAAGGCCTTGCAGTTCAGCGGCGGTGATTTCGGCACCGACGACGTCAAGGTGTATTCAAATAACACCCTGACGGACGTCATTGCCAGCTGGGTTAAGGAGCACTGGAAGAATGACTGTTAAAGCGAAGTTTCATTTTTTGGTCAGGGTTTAAATTGTGTACTTGGGATCTATCGGATAGGCATGGCTAGGTTTGACATGTATTGGGATTTGGGCTTCAATAGCAACATTACATGGTAGCGAGTATCAATTAGAATAATAACAGGTTCAATTTCATCATTTAATAACAGTAAAGTGGTAACAAGAATCTATATATTAAAAGAAACAAAGAAATAAAGAGACCCTTCCCTCCCCCAAAAACTGCCTGCCAGAAGTTACTGAAATCATCAATCTGCAGCTCCCATAGTAATAGATAGAAGACGATATAATGACGACAGAGAAGTTAAGGCGCCATAATAGCTCTCGTTCTACGAAGCCCGTCAATATTGTCAGAAGCGGCAATGACAAACCCATTCGTGAGAAGGCCAGATTCACTTTTGATAATCCTTTGCGCCCGTTCCGTAATGCATGGAAAACACGCTGTGTCCGGACTGAGTATTATAGGGAGGCTATCAGCAAAGGATAGAACAGTGTTGAGTTTCTTGTACGAGTCGCATGAGGGCGATGCTGTGACAATCGGGGTCTCAGGTGGCGACGTCGTTGCACTCGCTGATTCTGGGCCCCAGAGACTCAGGACTTCGTTGAAACCATGAGTTCGCACCAGAACCGGACCAGATGTATCATTGTCGCACGGTGTTTCATCATGGTGATTACACACCACTTTGGTATCCAATCGACAAGCGTTCCTCATCGCACTACTGGGATTAATCAACCGCGAGTGAGCTGCAGTAGACACTCGAAGCCATAATTGATAACGACTTGGAGCACTATTGACCAGTATTACATCGATATCCACAGCTGTGTTGTCCTGCCGTATTGCTGCTTCATTTGGTCTTTTTGCTCCCACTTGCAACTTGTTTATGTCACTCTCTAGCTTTTCTGCATCACGGGCTTCAATGACAGCAAAATCGCCTTCGATATTTTGCATTTTGATTTGCTCGGAGTCTTCGACTGGAATTCCTATTCTCCCGACCACAGTTTCTATTGCGAATGGTTTGGTCTGGCATAGATTGATTGACATGTCAATCCAAGGAGCCACCACTGCAATGCCCCCATACTGGACAGCAAGCACTGTCGGCGTGTAATTAGCGGAGAGGCCTTTCATTTGAGGCATGGCGTCTACGACATGTGACATCTCGGGGCTCGTCTTTGTTGGTGGAGGGCACCCCAAATAGGCGCGAGCTACAATGGTGAACCAATCATTCCATCGAACTTGGCCCTCTGGTATAATTCCAAGGATTTCAAGGACACCTAAATGCTCGAGATCGATATTAGACACGGCCGAAACGTCATCACAACCAAATCCGTCGGCGATGGCGTGTGCGATCAGTTGCATAATCTCTATGAGTGCTGTATGCTGCAAGCAGCCACGGAAGATCGCGAGCTGTTTTGCGGCGATGTTGTTACGACAAGACCAGCAGTGGCAACTCTTCTTTACTTCTCGCAGTGCATCTCTAAGAATTGGATAGTGCTCAAGAACGGTTTTCAGCTGCGGCTCCTGAAGGCCCTTTACCCAATTCATGTACGATTTGTCCGGGGTATCATGCTCGCCGTCGTTGTGGGTAAACAGGTCGGAACGATCGTCATCTCCCGCAACTGGCTCTGCGTAGACGAACTTAGAAATCGAATATTCAGGCCAGCCGAGATTGAATATTGATGGATACCTAGCTAGAAGGTTGGCTAGTCTTGTGGTATTATCTGATGCGGGATTTACTTGTTTCGGATTGACCTCGAACACAAGGTGAGGAGGCAGGTCAAGCGATTTAAGAACAGGGAGTTTCAAGATCCAGTCAACAATATATACGGCCGTAGTCCGTACTAGTGCCTTTATGCTATCTCTCCCTGTTGTCATCTCGGGATATCTTATGGAAGTGTGGTAAAGTTTTGACCTAGTTCGTGGTTCCGAGTTGATGATGTCAGGACTGTGGCTGTACGGTGCTCGAAAGAGAGACTGGAGATTTCCAGCAACTAGTGTATAAATATTCAGTTCATTACTCGTTGCCGTAGATTCCCTTGATGACGCGGAGCCAGAAGGGCGAACGCGGATCTCGATGCGTTTGGCGTCAGTCGGGTCCCCAGTGCTCTGGCTATAGAGAACTTGTCCCTTAACGACAACACGGATATGTCCGGTGAAATGGTAAAGAAGCCACGAAGTAAGGTTCTTCAGTAAGTGTTCACTGTCGATAATCAACTCCCCTTCGCATCTCCATAGCTGGGCTAGAACCGTACCCAACTCATAGCTTTCCAGATGGCGTCCTTCAACACCAGCGTTCTCCAGTTCTTCAGGAAGTGGTAACAACTTATTCATCCCTGATTTAATCGTTCCGGAGTTCACGACGTAAAACCAAATACTTGATATAATCTTCTCAAGTACGGGCTGTATCTTGACCCTGTCGGTGTTGGAGCAGAGTTGGCGCTTTGTTAGGAAAGCTTCCTTCGCTGGTCGACGTGCTTGGATCATAAACGTGCAGATTGCATCTGAGATAAATCGCTCGGAATGGAACTGGAATAGGCCTGATATGGTCGATGTCAACCATCGAAGGTTCAGGTCGTTGGCTATTAATCGTCCAAGTGAACCTGAGGCTTGAACGGTGACGAATATAGTTGCAGATCTGGGAGGCGAAGAGACTAGAATTCTCTGGTAGAAAGAATCACAAGTCTCGTTGGGAAGCACAAGGCTTCGGGCCTGCTGAAAGCAAAACTGCAACTCGTTCTCGTTGAGCCTCTCACGTCCGAGCCAGCGGCCAAGTTCTACAGCCGTACGAATAACAGAGTTGGGACTATTAGCAGTATTCCCCAAAGCCGTAAGGAGATCAATACTCCTAGCAGCTAGATCCATATTATCAGAACTCATCATGAACACGAAATTCGCAACTATCTACTTGGGAAAGAAAAAGAAATAAGAAATTAAGAACCTTCGAGCGTAAGAGATATTCGTGGCGGGGTCCAGAGGCTATGTTGAGATGTAAGCCGCAGCAGCAGCTGTATGCATATTGGGTTACACAACAGATAATAGAGCTGCCGATATCGTTAATTGCATAAGATATTTAGGAGGTATCTACCAGGTAGGTACTTTGAGATTCCTACTAGATTGTGGTGTTCTTATAAAAAGCACAATACGACTAGCGATCCGGGCAAGCCTCTATTTAGACGAATTTCATAGCGGCGCTTTTACTGATGTATATGGATCTATACCCCCAATTTTCATTCGTTAATTTGTACCGAATAGTGACCCTTATGGCAAGTCCATGAAAACCCCCCGCAGCCTCTCATAATCCGGCGTCCCCAAGCCCGTCACGGCATCCCACCCCTCCGCCGCCCTGAACGCCGGATCGGCCCCGCACCCGCGACTCGCCCCCGTCGTCACGTCGCTGAGCGCCCTCGCGTGCGCGTACAGCGCTGGATTTATGAAACCTACCGGCTTCTTGGACGCGCGGAGCCGCTCGTTGTTGATCATGGCGATCAGAGATGCGAACACGGGCGCCGCCGCCGACGTCCCGTGAACAGTCTGCATCATGCCGTCGATGGCGGTTAGGTAGCCCGTGGCCAGCGCGGCGACGTCGGGGAATCCGCGCCCCGCGCCGTTGAAGTACCCCGAATCTTGAAGATGATCGAGGTGCGCGCTCTCGCGTTGCTTGTAGGTTGACACGGCGGCGCGTTGGTAGGCGGGGGTGGAAAATACGTTGCTAAAACCTCCGCCGGATGTCAGGACACGACCATGGCCGAGGTCGAAATGAAAGGCCGTCTCGGATTCGGATGTCAGGTTCGAGCGCTGGGTACCGCCTACAGACGTTACCCAGGGACAAGATGATGGCCATTGCGGGCTGAATTTGCCGGTGGTCGCATTTGATGCGCCTGTCGTTTCATTGATGCAAGTCCCCGGTTCGGGACCACTTTGGGGGCCGGTATCTCCGCTAGATACGACGATGGTGACACCCATGAGTCCGAGCTTCAGGAATTCCAAGCACTGGCGCCGCAGGTACTCGGGAGGGAAGCTAGCTTCCGGGTAGGAGTATGAAATAGATAAGACCTTTGGCGGCGTGACGGTTCCACAATCCGTGGTCTCATTGTACCCCCCTGGCTGAGAGGAAGGGAAAGTTGGGTCAATAGAAGAGCTCAGCGCGCCGCAGTAGTACTTATCGAACGCTGCTAGCATGTTGTTGATATCCCCTCCGATGACCTTGTCGCCCACCTGGATGTTGGTTACGGGTAAGGGGTTCGTCAGAGCCATGGCGTACTCAAAGTCCAGATTTGGTTCCAGATTGAAGGGTGATATGTTGAAACTTGTCTGCGTGTATCCGCCGTCTATTCGCTGCATAGATGGGTATGCCCCGACAAGTTGTGGTTCAAACTTGCTGAAAAAAAGGTCGAGATCTTCTGGTAGCCAAGTAGCCCAGGCAATCTCGAAGATTCCGAAAGAATTGTTCGGATGGGGCTTGATCCCTTGCGGGATATGGTAGAGCTCCCTAAGGCATGACGGCGTCGTATATTCGCTACAGTTAATGTCTGAAAGTGATGACGTTCCATTTCTTCTCCGCAGAGACTGAGCTTTTGGTTTCGCAGACCTGTGTCTTGTGCGGCCTAGAATGCTAGGTGAATGACTCCTAGTGGACTTCTTAAAGGTAGCGATATAGTCAATGAAAGAAGAAAGCGATTCGGGCATTCTGTAATGATCACAGTCTATCCAAGTTTCGTCCGATATCCTGTCATTCAGTCGAGAGCAAGTGGCGTCAAAGACCCTCATCGCCTCTTCAACGGTTGAGTCTATTACGATATATCCACCGCCGTGAGAAAATGACAATCTATCCGCAGTGATCCCAGAGCCATACAGCCACTCTTTCACCAGCAATACATGTGCTGTTGAAGGGGCGAAGGCCTCCGCAACCTCTTGAGCCGTCCAGTGCCGTCCGTATTCCCCAGAGTGAGGGTCAGATATTTTTAATAAAGATACAACTGCTCCTTCGGTATCGTAATGTGCAAGAGCAATCTGTATATGAAGTCTCGTGCTTCTCCCAGCTTGGTCTCTAAAACTCTCTCTGGAGTTCAGGGGTTGCGCTCTTCGTTCTGAGCGCCATCTCCATTCAGGGGATGCAAAGATGATAGACAGGAGATATGAATAAATGACTATCAATAGCTGCATAGCTTCTTAAGTGATTAGTTGAATGATATAATGGAACTGAACTGGGTATGGTGAAGTGGCAGGGACAGGACTGAAGGTGATGAGATCATATGAAAAGGGGGAATGGCGAGTAGGGACATTTTAGCCGTCCAGGAGCAAGATAATGACATTATATTTGAATAAATGAGCATAGAAACGGATTATACGTTACCCTCTCAGATAAAGATGTAAACATGTTGCGCAGCTAGATTATCTTAGGCTGAAGCTATAACATGCGATCATCCGCTGACCTAAGCCTAAGCCTGGCAAACTAAGGCGCTGCATACCTAGACCCAGCTAAATAATCCCACGTCGATCGCGCTTCATCTAACCTTAAACTGAAGGAATGGGCGATGGCTATGAAATAGACATTCTTCAAGGCTTACTTTGAGCAATCCCGGTCGCGACATTAAGTGGTTATTGGCTGAGCCTGATTGTCACCTTGTTGAACACAGTCTCTTCTCTAACCCCTATTATGCCACCGTCAAGTATAAGTAGTCCAAACAACCGCCATCTAGCAACAATTATCCATACCATTTCATAAAAACACAAGATTAAACCATACTAAGCCATTACCTACCAAGTTTACACAATTTATCATTTCAAATCAGCTCAAAATGAAGTTCTCCGTGTTCATCGCCCTCGCCGTAGCCGGGATTGCCTCTGCTGCTCCCGTGACGGATGAAGTAACCGGCAAAACAGTTGACAGACGGGTAAGTCATTATAACTCCATTGCTCGACGAAGATAGCGTCAATATTAACATAGCTACACAAATAGGGTGGTGGTGGAAACTACTGTCTGGAGTATTGTGCTCCTTGCGCGCCGCAGTGGGATGCGTACGCTGCTTGCCTGGCGACTTGCCATGCTTCAGGTGTCGCAGGAGATGTTCCTGCCGAGTCAACTACCACTAAGTAGTGGCATACAGCATTTACTTCAAGTTTCACCACACTATATGTTTGGGGGAAGAAGGGGGGGAGGCAGAGTACGGATGGAAGATAGGGGTCATCGATATCAATGAGGAGATACTGTAGCAAGATTCACTCGCTTATTATTTCAAATTATATAGAGTATTCTCGCATCGTTTCTTAAAAACTGATTTGACTACTTCCTACTTCCTACTCGTTGTTCATGGTCATAAAGGCTTTGAAGGCTTTGAAACTCAAACACATATGGCATGATGAAACTTGCAGTCGCTGGTGCATCATCAGATGATGAAGTGTAAGTCATTTTGTTTATTTCCTAGGCACAATGACACCACACGAGGCACGTAGTCGACACCGTGATAACGAGCAAGTACCTACCCCTATCCTCATGTAATCTACCTTACGTAAGTAAATATTAGGTAAGCAAACGACACTTCCGCGTAGCGATCTCAAAGTGCGCCTTGCCATAGAAAAAGTGCCGTAGACAAACGGATAACTATCACAACTATGTCAGATGCCCGGTCTGTGGTAGATCTGCGGTTCGGCGGCTCCGAACATGGTATACTTACTACTGATTCACTACTTCTAGAAGTCGCTATACGTTCTTTCAGTTACCTCTTACCTCATTGGTGTCTGGAGGCTATTATGATGTCCCAGTGTTACGTAGGTCTCTACTTACAGCTACCAGATGCGGAGAAGAAACCAGCATTGGTGTAAGACGGGGCTGTCAGCTCAGCTGAAGAGAAGGTTAGTCTTAGCTGACTGAGATCCAGGGGGCCTAGATTATGATTGGTCACTGGCGCTTCACTATTACCGGGAACAGTAGTATGTTGCGTAAGGCTGAAGAGAAGGTCTACCTTTAGGTAATAAACTTGACTTATAGGTTAGTCATTCGGCTTAGCATCAATTCCCAATAGAGAGTCCGCATAGCCCTACTTACCTCATCGACGCTTCATGATGGTCGAGAACGGAAATAAGTCGCACAAAGCTAAAGAGTATACTCCCTGGCGAGGCAGACGGCTATGCTATGCGGAGGAGCAGTGGATAATCATGACGATAATGTCCTTACCGTGATCTCAAGGCAAGTGTAAGAACGCAAGATGAACTTGGCCGCGATGGGTCGCCATAAATGTTATAAAAGGGGGTCATCGTCCATCAGATGCTCAACTATCTTTCGCTAGACATTCGCAATTATACTATTTCTCCTATCTACTCTCGACTATCACCATCAACTTTCTACGGCTACAGTCTTCCAACCTACTCCAAACCACATACCAAGCTTTCCATTACCAAAATGCAGCTACAGTCACTCCTCGTTCTTCTCGGAGCCACCACCCTGATGGCGACTCCCATCCTCGACGACACCCCTCTCTTCGAGGAAGACACCGTGGACGGCGGTAAGATCCAGTGGTTCGGCGCCCCGACCGTCACCAAGCTCGCGCGAGCCTCGTGCTCGGCCATCGGCGACGTCAACCCGGTATGCGACTCGGACAACGCGGCGGACTCGGACACGTGCTGGAAGTTCATCGGCACGCTGCAGGCGGACGCCAACGCCAACGTGTACAACGACCAAGGCTACCGCCGGGCCTGCTACCAGGTCGACGGCCGCAAGTGCTGCACCCAGTGGAACAAGGACATCCCCAACCTCCAGAAGAAGGACCTGATCCCGGGCATGACGCGCATGGCCCAGATGTGCAACGAGGGAGGGATCTCGGGCAAGTTGAACAACGTCAATATCCGCGGCGTCTGCGTCAACCAGTGCCTCAACGATAACCACAGCTGCAAGTAGAGCATGTGTACTAGGAGATGGCTTGGGAGCCCAGGGGTACCTATATGGCTCAGTGTATTGTAAATTAGGAGGGAGCTAGTGGGTAGCTTTGGATGTATTTAGGTGCTGCACTCGCTTGCTTATTAGGGGTCATCCATTCCTATCGATGGATTGGAGGTTAGATAACTCACTCGTTACACATTGGCAGTAGAGATTTTTCAAATTCTAAACCTTAACAGAGAAGTTTTATTGGTTCTTCTGACCGAATGAGAGAGAAAATAAATACCTTTGTAGTTTAGATAATATGGGTGTTGGATGTAAGTTGCCTACCTACCTTAGCTTTAGGCTACCCCTTAGGCAGATTCGAAAGCACTATCGCAACCTTCGTTGCCTGGGTCAAGATCAACTGGTAAGCAGCACGTCAATTGCTGTCATCACGACGCGGCCGGGAGGAAGGAGGAGGGGTGGGGGGCAACCGGAATAAACTCGCTCTGGTACCCCACCCAACAAAAGGGTTATAAGGCAAAATTGCAGTACCAGTTTTCAACAATTCTTAAGCTGAGGTGGTCTAGTGGTAAGACGCCGGAACAGCAGCTGGCTAATTCAGTATTCACTAAATCCTCGGAGCCTAAGGCATCCCGCATCGACCCTTGAAAGGATAACGAGCAAGGATTTAGTGGATACCAGCCACCTACTCGCAACCGGAGATCGCTGGTTCGAATCCAGCCCTCGGCATTTATTTCTCTTTTTCTTTTTTCGAATATTTTATCACCGCAAACTTTATCCCCTTTTCCTTTTGACCTTTATATTCATCAAAAGTAGTAGATAGCATCTTTCCAATTGTAACTGCTTACTCCTTAATATTAATAATACCTGCTAACCTTTTTGTTCGATATCTATCGATTGCCCGCCCGCCCTTATTTGTTATTTCCATATAGCTCCCATGGTAAATTAGGATCCATGACATAGACCAACCAGTGTGGTCTTCTGTACTACTTACTACATAGGTGGCCTCGGTTATAAGTAAAGTGGATGATCTATCAATCGAAGTTCACCCACTATCGAAGCTCGAACCGATGTTCCTCAAAGTCCCCTAACTCCCTCAAGCGTGCCATAGACTCACCTGATATTCCGTTCACATAGCAAGACCCGACAACAAGATAATAATCCTCCACTGGTCTAAGCAGGAGTGTCTGCTGGCATCCGAAAAGAACACACACAAGATCTCCCTCCTGAATGCCCTTTGGTCCTAGACCCATATATCCCATCGGCGTAGTGAAAAAGGCATCGTGTGCGAAATTAATATTGATATGCGACATAAATCTCATGGCAAAGTCATATTCCTTCCCAGCAACATCAAACTTTCTCACCCATTTGAGATGATGAGGGTCGCTCTCTGGGCCACAGAACCCCTCAAGTAAAGCCTGTTCTGACATGTCTGTAATGCCTTGTAGGCCTGAAGCCTTCACACAGGCCGCTGTCAAATGATCAAGAGCCCCAGTGATTTGTATGGACACATTTACATGCCATCCATATTTGGTTAAAACCTCTTCGATTTGCGCCTCTGTGACATTGAATTGTTGCTTTAACAGTCGACAGAATTCTCCGAATTTGGGAGAGGGTCCCATATCTTCCTTTCCCGTTGGTATCATCGAAATCATAAACCCAACTGCGAACTGAAAGAAATCATCGTCATCGCTATGGCCGGCACTTGGGTCGGAAAATAGAAGTGTCCGGAAATACGCCTGAATCCTGGGAATTCTGGTCGGATACGTTGCACCCCGACACGCCAACGCCAAAAATTCCTCTCTGAGGGGGTCGTCGATTCCCTTTAGTTTGTATTCTTTCACCCTGTCTATGACTAGACCTTTAGCTGTTATAATAAGACTATCCGCAGAGAACTCAGTTTCGGGCTTGGAGTCAATGGGCGTCTTCCATGGTTGAAAAAGGTCACATAAATTCCGGGATTTTTGTGTGAAGTCCGGTGTCCATGACGGCAATCCTGGTATTGTTTTATGGTTAATGGATTTCGTGCCTATGCCGTTACTACCGTTGAGAACAAGACGAGAATGCTTTCTCACAACCTGCCGAATAAACTCTACGTATACCCTCGGAACCTCCTTCTTATAATCCGGGTCAATACAGAGTTCATTATTGCGGTCAATGCCGTGCAAGGCATACAACTTATCTCGCGGATCACTAGACTCACAGCTCTCCATTAATATGAGCAGATGATCGAGTTTTGGGGCCGAACGGCCGGGCCCAAATGATTGGCGGAATATGATCATACAACGACTTAATGTCTTGACAAGGGCATAGGCTATTTCTAAGCTTGTCCCTAGGTCCAGGCTCCTGTGCTTGTGCAAATCCCCCCGGAGATAATGACAAGCTTGAAAAAACTTGAGAACGTTCTCATCTGGCGTGGAATCGGGACCACAAACGAACAACAGATTGTGAGCGAGGATCCCTTCTTGCTGCGTCCACATTCGGCGCCAATACGGCCTTCCGAATACGTTATCGATGGCTTTTGAGCTCTGTACGATTTCCGTCCAGTCTGTGTCTGTGTCGATGTTCCCGGTCTCTGCATTTAGGAGTGAAAAGAGCTTTGAGGAGTCCTCGTCGGCCTTCCCTAACCATGCAAGGACAATCTCGGCTCTGGAATAGATATCTCCCATCATGTTCACCTGGCTCCCTCGCTCAGATAAATACTTCTGGTTGATGCAGATGGCATCAATCCAAAAGTAATTCTGCTCTTCTTTGTACCTTTCGCGAAGGTGGCGCAAGGCATCCATCAGGTTGGTGGTGACAGGCAATGGAATGCCATTCACAACGATGGATTCTCTCACGTTGGGATCTCCCCAGACGTAAGACAGAGCTATATAGGATGGGTCGTCGTTCATAGAAACGACGGAAAGTCGGCATCGGATATCGAGGGCGTCAAGGCCAGACGCTTTCTCGATAGTAACAAGGCGTATTTGAGCTTTGGACTCATCGAGTTCGACATAGAGGCTAGAGTTCTGTTGATCTTGTTTGATGTCCATTTTGGTGAATGCTTTATATACACGCGCATATAAAGGGTAGGTGGAAGATTCTATCACTAAAGCGCGTGATGAACTGTACTTTTAGGTTTGTCCAGATGATAACCCTGAATTTGATGTTTGATGTTGGGCTGAGTGGCTGCAATGTCTCAGCACAGCCTACCTTAGGTAGGTACCTATGGAACATTGGGGCGAAAGACACTGTAACGCTATGAGGAAAATCTGCCTAAACTTAACTGTCTACCTAAGGCACTCGAGATTTAATGTATTGGCAACGACTTTTTTATTCCAAAAGAAACGGTGGAAATTGCATTCATGGTTGTTGCATTGATTTCACCAAAGATCTGGGATCGGATCGGAATCGGATCGCCAAGCCGGACCCCGGCCGCTGATGTTGTTTCTGGTTGCCGGGGAGATACGAGGGTAGGGACAAAACAGGAAATAACCTTGGAAGAAGCGTTTTAAAGCTAGGCTTACGCCACCACGATCTAAGCAGTTCAACTCATTGAATTGCATTTATAAAGGGTATTTTGAATTTTACGCTTTATATATATCCATCTCTGAACTTTATCATTTATCGTTATCTTACCATCAAAGAAGAGGATGCTATTGACACCGTCGCAAGTCTCGGTTCTGATCTCGTCGGGAATTGGTAAGGCGGAAAACCACCCCTGCAGAAGACAAAAAAACGTGGAAGATCAACCGGCTAATCTCGAGGTGTTCTAGTTGTCTTGTGCACCGCGGCGCTATTCCTCAGCGGCTATGCGATTCAGCAGCGGACTCTCCACGACCTGCGGAGGGCCATCAATCACAACAGAGAGCCTCGACCGAGCCCCAAGATCTACCTGCCCGACCGCTTCAAGACGCCGACCACCGAGCTCGACGATGGAACGGTAGTTACGCTAGACGACCCGCGACTGGGATCTCGGCGCAGGATAGACTTGAATAAAGAGGACGACGTCATCATCGTGCGGCCCACGTTTCCGGACGAGAAGTCAGAACAACAAAAACAGGCGATTCTCGAGAAAGCTGCTGCCGAAGCGGAATCGCGCGAAGAAGAGCAGAGACAGAGACAGAAGCAAAAGCAGAAACAGAAGAATAGAGACGATGATGAGAGCATGCAGAAACCGGTCAGTCGGGCCGAGAGGAGGCGCCAGATCAAAGAAGAGATCCGACGGTTGTCAGAGGGCGAGGAACGGGTTTACTACCAACGTCGGCTGTGGTAGAGATCGCCCCTGGCATGCTGCAAGAAGTTGAATTTCTGCTGTAATATTGATATCATTGGTTTTTGGTTATGGCATGCGGTAATGGGTCATCTGGTAAACTTGGGGGTCAAGTTGCAGATGAGATCTTCCCTACGCTAATGTACAATCGGTATTTTGGGGCATGACGCACATGACGATGACGGTTCTGTACAGTTATTCCATGGGTTTATGGGCAGGCTATTTAATTAGAATGGCAAACGGATACTGTATCATGAGAGTGAAGATAAGACTGGGTTATGAAGGAAGCTTTTTAGAGCTAATATACCAACCATCAATGGTCTAAATGTCTTATCCTTATCCTCCCTTTTTTATCTAACTAGGTCATGCGCTGAAATATATACAATGGAGAAATGTCATATGAAGACCCTAAAGGTTGCAAGCCAAGTCTCACGCGAGAGATGCAGGTGACTGATTACCCGATAAGGAAATAAACGAGCATCGGATATCCACGTTTGACTTCTGAAGTTATCGTTGAATGGCTGTCAATGCCTAAGGTTACTGCCGAACTGCAGGAGTTTATCATTGATTCAGGAACGAGGAAATCCAACCCGTCTGCGATCTAGACCTGCATGCCTCAAGTACCTAGCTATCTAGCGTAGTCTCTGAGGCTGTGTTCTGATGCACGGTTCGATTGGAGGCAATTCGTGGGAAACCGGGACAAGTTCTTGGCCCGAAAAACGTGGGAGTCGTAGTTGTATGTAGTACATACGCGTGTACTGCGGGTCATGTAGATTCGGATGTGATTTGACTCCTATCTTCTTGGATCGAATATGTAAGGGAAAACGTGTCTAGCTATTCCTTTCCCTTAATTATGGCAGTCCACTAGCCTCGTGTTTTCTTCTTCTACACCGACATATCAGAGACGGTCAGGCTTAAGAGGGTAATATCAGGTACGATACCGCTTAAGTGATGAGTTGTCTCGTTTTTCAAACAAGCCTGAGCAGGTTTCTAGGCGGGCCGCGGCGCATCACTAGGACATGCAGAGTGCCTTAGCAGCTTAGGAGGTACTCTACATGAACTGTCTAGCCAGGAACGCCAGGGCGGTCAACAATTAAACATAGCGCAAATAGATTGCGTTATGCTGTATGGACTTACATGGAATTTATGTCCGGCACGCGATACGTAGCAATACCAGTGCTAAATAAATATTACCATCACAACTCTTATTATACCTTTGAAGCTATCGATGCCGTCATCCTTCATAACTCAACAGAAAATGCGGTATTTAGGTATTGCATCAGCAACAGCAAAGCAAGAAAGCTTGGAATATTTACGATACATGTAAAAGTGTAGGCAGCATCCCTGTCTATAGGCAAAATTAACCCCGCTACATCGCGAGAATCTAAGTCCGATAAGCCCCGCCATGTCGGGGTACGAAAAAGAACCTCCTCGGCAGCCCCTCCAACTCGGCCAGTCTTCTTATTACAAGTTCCAAAATGTAACTCTGGCACTGTTCACGACAAATCGGACTTAGCGTCATCGCTGCTTTTATATATGTACCTCTAAGATGAACGGGTTTGGTGCAGTATCTGTCTTGTTAATCCCGTAACAGCTTTGAGGAACGTGTTACTGTCCAGAGGGAAACCGGTCGTAGACATTGAATGAGAGAGCTTTAGCTGTATTGTGGAAGTTGATGACAGCGCTTTAAGGGGAACTTTGGAGTACTGAAGCTTACCATTTTATGGTAATTGGTGAGACGGGATTTACGAATACCTCATTAATTACGAAACCGACAACTTGCAGATGATGGTTCAATCGGGTTTAATGCATCCAGCACATCGAATTGTTTCAGCTTCGACTTAATAGCACAAGCTATGGCCACGTACAATGCCTTTGATTGGCGCTTGGAGTATTTGAAGTAGATATTATCACTGAATTTATGTCTATATACATGCTTGATTGCAAGCTCTTTACATGTTAAATTTGGTGTGTAGTTTGACATTGAAATAAGGGTATTTAATGCACCGCGGCGGAATTTGCCTGGCCAATCCCTCAACCGGCTGCTTGCTAAGGCACTTATACAGTTGCAGCTCTAAAATTGTGATAAATTCCCTGAGTGTAGTTAGATAGATATTTCTTTAATTCTGATAACCAGCAATAGTCATGGGGCAAGACCAGAATCCCGCTGGGAAGCCGCCCGCTCAAGCGACCCTCCACGAGGTGCGGACCGCCGAAAACAGCGCTGCTTACCTGCTTCCCAAGCTGGAGTCTATGAAAGAATCCAACCCTAGTTTGAAGCTGTTAGATGTTGGCTGTGGCTCAGGCACCATCTCTTTGAGTTTCGCCAAGCTCATCCCCGACGGCCATGTTACCGGCGTCGATGTCAACGCCAACATCTTGCCGCGGTCACGAGCCAATGCCGAAACGGCCGGCGTCAAAAACATCGAGTTCCAGCAGGGTAGCATCTATGAGCTCCCCTTTGCCGACGAGACATTCGACGTTACCTGCTGTCATCAGGTGCTGATCCACATCGGCAATCCGTGGGATGCGCTGCGTGAAATGCTCCGAGTCACAAAGCGAGGCGGCATTGTTGCGGCTCGCGAGGGTGACTACGAAACGGAGTGTATCTGGCCTGAACTCCCCGGACTGGGCAAGTTCCATAAGCTCATGGCGGGACTTATGAGCGCCGGTGGAGGTACTCCAACTTCAGGCCGACAGCTGTTTTCTTGGGCGCTCAAGGCTGGTGCTGAGCCAAGCGAGGTTACGCTCAGCTATAGTACATGGTCATACCATACACTGAGCAAGCGGAAAATATGCTGTACGTTTCGCCATTTTACTTTTGCTTTCACGTGGTTGTAATTGCGGCTCTCTAACGAATGTATGTTCTCTCTAGCCCAGGGATTATGTGATCAGCTCAGAGGTGGTGGCATGCGCGAGAAAGCCCTGAAGTTTAGACTTGGTACTGAGAATGAGTTTGAAGAAATGGCCAAGGCTTGGGAGGAGTGGGCGAAGAGAGATGATGCAAGCTTGGCTATGCTGCATGGAGAAATCCTCGTCCAAAAGTAATTTTGAGACACTTTGCCGCTAGTAGCCCAGGTGTACTAGGAAATGAGCTTGAGAATAATGAGAGCATCGCCCGTGTTTTGGTAGGACTGTTAGATACACTGCCCACCTCCTGAGTTCGAGATGCGGAGACTCACGATAGAGCAGGTAAGTAATGATGATGAGCAATGTGATATAGAAGCCATAATTCTACCACATTTACACTTTTGATATATCATTCAACTACAGGCGGCTCAACAGTTTAATTGCAAAGGGAATTTTTATTTTCCTAATCGGCCAATTAAACATGGTGGTAACTAGGTGCTATATAGACGGCAGTAACGGGCGAATTTTCAATTGGCAGGTGCGGCCTAGAGCAGCACCGGCCAGGGGAAGGGACCAATCGTGCCCCTCCCAGTCACGCAGGCGGGGATAGCTCAGTTGGGAGAGCGTCAGACTGAAGTCCAACTTCAGGATTCTGAAAAATCTGAAGGTCGTGCGTTCGATCCGCACTCACCGCATAACTTTTGTCGTTTTGACGATATTTACTTGATTTTTATGCAAAAGTCTTGTGTTTTATAAGTTTTAAGAGCGCAGCTATATCTCTATCATGTCGGCTTCCCTATTAAGGGATATAATACTATGTTACCCTAATTTTTCATCGTACTTATTTGACTCGGACCAATTTTAGTTTTACTTCTAGAATCAGGATTCAGAAACCTCTGGAGCTTTATTCTCATGGTACGTGAAGCTACCCGTACTCCGTCCATTACATTTGAACAAATAGACCACGGTGAGCGCAACATCACATTGTTCTGATCATTACTGTTGAAGAGAGTTCTAGTTGCCATCAGCTGTCCTCGGAGAGAAGGGCTGACTGTCTGAAGGATTTGTGCGGTAAGCTGACAGCAGAATCCTAAAGACTTCGTCAAATTCCAAGCCATGCGCGCTCACGAAGCAATATCTTGGAACGACGCTAGGATATCACATCTCCAAGGAGCATCAGGGCTCTAAGTAGTGGGTGGCCCTGGTTCCCGGCGCCGGGTAGCTATCGACGTGGTAGTGGGTAACCAACCGGCGTTGCTGGCGTGTCCTTCCGACGGTGCCGGCGCCGGGTCAGCACACAGATAATAATGCAAAGACGGGCGGCGCTAGACCGGAACCGAACCGGAACCTGAAAAGCAGAAGTCGTGGCTGCATGTAAAATATGTGATATGTGAGATATGACTGTCGGCCGATGGACTACTAACAACAGCTTCGTTTATGACGAGCCTGTAATTCAAGTATCACCCTAATGAAGAGTTACATATTGTGCAATCTAAAGGCATTGAAGAGCCGCATCGACATGGGAGGTAGGTAGGTTTCGACTTTGGGCTATGTTCATTTCCTTATACTAGTCATCTGTTACGAGGTAACTATCAGGTAACAGATATTTCCATTCCAAAGCTCTATGAAAGCATAAAGCAGCGGGGTTTCTAACACACAAGTACCTTCAAGTACAGGTATCCAAACTCAGGGGTCCCTCTACTGCAGTAGGCCTCCATTGGCCTATTCGCAGTAATACTGTCCCGATTAGTAGGGCTCTCCAGGCCAAGTCACGATACCGTATACCCAATCATCACACCGATAGCGGGGCTGATAAGATACTAGTGATAAGCCTATAGAATAGACGGATCTCCGTTTAAGCACGGTATAGTGGAGTAGCTGAGCTGTCGTAATGTATCGGGTACATTTTATCAGACTCCTCTTTGTCTTATCCCCCAACCCACCTCCTCCATCTGCTCCCCTCACTCCTCAGTTCTCACTACTAATCGGGTATCGGCAAAGTAGACATTCTCCAGAGTTCGAGTTCAAGATGGAGACTCCTGCAGACCTGTTACAGTAGTCGAATCTGTACTACGGAAGACCACGGCCGGGGACACTCTCACGGGTTCCACGGGGTGGCCTATCGTGACGCAGCACGCAGGTCGAACCTGGAGAGAAGGTAGCACGGCAGCCAAAGAACAGCGAGGCCCAATGAGGACCGGGACCGGTCCAAGTATCTATAGGTAGGTACCTATAGAGAACTTGTGCATATGTAAACCCCATCCCGCCGTCGTGGGTGGTGGCAGGGTAGGAATGTGTTGTGGTGTCCCTCCCAAGCCTCCCAAGCCTCCCTTCGGTCTTCGTTCCCGCTTCTTGTCCTCCCAGACCTTCCCTATCCTAGCCAGCCCTCTGCTGCAACCCTCACGTGTGCCCTACATAGTACACCACAACCTACCTACTTCCATTCCAAGGTTTATCTAGCCTGGAACCCGAACGGGTGTGTTGAAGTAGTGGTGTGCTCGCCTCTCATCGTGACTAGCGCCTTGTCCATTGTGAACCCTACTTACATGCGCTTTTCTGAGTCTGGTTACCACTCGAACCCTACCTTGGCATACCAGGCGCCTCCTTGGGCGAAGAATATCTAGTGCTGATC
This sequence comes from Hypoxylon perforatum, assembly GCA_028571165.1. Classification (NCBI taxonomy): domain Eukaryota; kingdom Fungi; phylum Ascomycota; class Sordariomycetes; order Xylariales; family Hypoxylaceae; genus Hypoxylon; species Hypoxylon perforatum. The sequence continues at coordinate 1,901,703 of JAOXNQ010000006.1, read as the reverse complement.
GGTCATCGTGCCTTTGACTACATGATTACGACGTACTGATCTACCTTTCTTCCTCTCCAACCTTCTTACCGCCGCCCTCCTTCTCGCGCGACGGGCCTGAATGATAAGGGAGCTGTTGGACCAGATGCGCAAAGTGTTCTCGCCGAACCTACCTCCCTGACGTTTGCTCACCTCACCGCGTTTGGTTTGAAAGATTTACCCGTTCACTACTCAACAAGATGGCCACCGAAATACTGCCCCGTATGGACCGTCTGAGCGCCGAGGACTTCGAGACGGCTTCTATCCGCTCGGCAGCTCCATCTTATAGTATGGCACCTGCTCTACTCCCCCCTCTCTCCTTGGAGTATAGGAAAGGGGTTTGCTAACTGAGGGACTTATTTTTCCAGTCTCCGAAGCACCGTCCTACCACTCGATGCTACACACGAACGAGAGCGTGCCCGAATACACGCCCCCGGAGCCGCGAGGCTCCACCCTCGCCTCACCGCCCCGCTACGCAGCGTCCTCCTCCATGCTGAACGTAGCGTCATCGTCGACGCCGACGCCCATGACCTCGACGTTTGCGCCGGGCGCGGGCCTGCCGCGCATCC
>JAOXNQ010000006.1:1878075-1901016 GCA_028571165.1 Hypoxylon perforatum | reverse complement strand
CCACCGGCAGACACGCCTGGTCGGGCGTCGAGAGCGCCCTGCGCTCTGCCGTGGACCGCATCAACGCACAAGCCGCCGCCGCCGACGCGGACGACGCAGATAAGTTCCGACCGCTAGAAGATCCGTATCTGGTTGGCGAGGAGGCCGCTGCCAGGGCGAGACGGGAGAGACTGGCTAGACAGACCGGAGAGGATGTGCTGATCCGCGAGGAGAGGCGGTGGGATTGGTTCCTGGGTAAGTTTTCCTTTTTACCATCTCTTCTGCTTTTGTGTAACTGGCGTAGTTTAGGCTTTGCCTATTGGGACCCGAAGAAATTCATCGTATCTTGATCGCTGCTCAGCCAACGTACTGTTCGGATGCCAAGTACTGACAATAAGCTTCAACGAGCAGGTCAATCGAAGGATTGGGCCGAACCAAACCGAGGCTGGAACGCTTTCAGCCGAAACATCGAGAGCCGTGGAAGACTTGCTCGACGCTTTGGCTGACAGCTTGGCCGACAGCCTGAACTTTGACCACCAATCTAGACCTGACGCGCGTCAGACCCTTTATCTATGAAACGGCAGAATCGTCTTTGCTCTCTCCACTTCAAGTGGAGGTGACCTGAGAGGACCATGACCGATGGGCATCCGCGTTCCATTCTTCCCGCTCCTTTTTATGAATCATTTCGTTTTTCCCGTTACTCATCATCATTCGCATTTGGGCGGCGCTTGTTTTTGGCGTCAATCGGGCAGCTAGACTGGTTCAGGTGACATATTCCACTTCTGACTTGGGTTCTAACACGTGAGGGTGTTCATGTAGATGAATGGATGAAGGTCACGAGATATGTCGGATAGGGACACCCCTTTTTATTTTTATTCACCATTCCTTTAGGCTGTCATAGCTAGCCAAGCTCCTATTTAGTATCAATTCAACACAAATTCGACGTTAACCTGCCTGCAATGATGGTGTAGCGATAAAAATCAAATTTTGATATTTCGAGTTGTCCTGTTCCAATACTACAGTACAAGGCCAATTGAATCCGACCAAATCTTGACCTGTCGAGCATCAACGGTTCTATTAGCCATCCGTAGTTCTACATACCCATAAAACGCCATCGACCATGCAGCTATTGATTACACTTTGTCCCTTACAGGCTGGGTTTGTTCTATGCCTTCTCATAAGATTGGGCGGTAGTTTTTCATGATATGATCATCGGAATTCGGGTCGTTCAACCTCTGCTCTTGGTGTTGAGGATAAGGGCAACGATGAGACTAGATGCGATTAGTATTTGTGTACCGGAGGGCGTGGATCGTAGAGTTAGGGATCTTACCCATAGAGACCGAGGACTTCTCCGAAAATAAGGATTAGGACCATGCCAACGAATACTCTCGACTGCTCCATGTATGCGCGGACTCCCATATCACCAACGATGCCGATGCAGTATCCGGCTGCAAGACCCGTCATCCCGACGGAGATTCCGCATCCCAGGTGCAAGAAGCCACTATCCCAAATATTAGCTTCCAAGCTTGTCCCATCTTATTATTCGATGCCAAAAGCGAGAAGACGCACCTGAATAAACTGTAGCTTTGTTGGGAGGGCGGGGCCATATCTTCAGCAATTAGGACGGCGATGACGAGCGAGTAGACGGCGATAATTCCGGACATGACAACGGGAATCAAGCACTAAGGGAGTTCCACCGGATTAGAACGCGCTATCGATTGTGTTTTCGGTTTGGAATCTGACAAACCTTCATGATTAGGTCCGGTCTGAAGGTGCCGACACCTGCGATACCGATTCCTGACTTCGCTGTTCCGTATGCTGCGCCGATGCCTATAGCTATCTTAGTATACCGTTCGTGTAGCGTAGCTGGGATCGATCGAATGGGATGTTACGTACTGCCAAAGATCATGGCTGCCGCAATACCGGCCTGCGGTTGGGGTTGTCGTTAGCATGCGTCTTGAGAGCTTTGAGGCTTCTTGCCGGAAGGAGAGCTTACCATGCCGATAAAGGGAGCGAACTTGGGCGCGATCAACGATTCGTCAGCCATTGTAGACATGGTTGCGATGTGACTATCTGTAGATGAGTTTGAGAAAGAAGAAAGACTGGCGCTCCCGTGGGTTGTCGTCGAGCCTGTCGAGCAAGAGATGAAGTTATGGAGCGTGTGAAGCGTACGGAAACTAAGCTTAGCTGCCTTGCATCACGAATTACCTTACGGGACGACACGTGATTTGCTGGTTAGGTAATGCCTTGGCATGCTTCGTTAAGCCAATAATCACTTACCCAGGTAGGTATTTATGCTTCGTCTCAAAACCCCACGTATCGTTATTCGAACTGTATCATCAGTTGAATTATGCATGAGCTTAAGCTGTAAGCTGCGATAAACTTTAAAGCCACTATGAACAACAATATCTGCGTAACTGTCGCTTCTTGTATCTACCTAGGTACTTAAGGAATTGCCCACGCCAGGGCTCGTAAAATAGAAATTAGTTGAATCGTATCCTAAGGAATCCTACGAAGCTGTCGTAATCCTTCAATTCAGACATTGCGCCGTTATCCCCGTGGTAGCAACTATTGAAGTCGTCATCTCTATCTTTTATGAGCTAGCTCCCAACACTAATATACGGGATGCATTGAGTTGATATCCGTCTTGGTTATTCGTGTCCGAGCGTTAGATTCACTTTCCGCTAATGCCGAGAAAGGATTAAATTTTTAATTCTTCAACTGGTCTTTTTTTTCTATCAGTATCGCTGACTGCTATCGCGTTCGCGAAAACGAAAACGTTTGGTAGTGACAGTGATACCGCTAAAAGATACCTCCTTAGCACAATTTCCATATAATCACCCCCTAAATTGGAGTAAGAGAATACTCAGTAGTTCCATAAGTCCTTAGGGATCCCGAACCGATGATAAACCGAGCCTGCTAGCGTGCACCTGGGTAAGACCAAAGCCGGGGACGCCAATGATGTCCCTGTAACTCGTGGACCTTGGCCTACTACTAATCCTTGATATCAATCAGTAGACCGTGCAGATTACCGTACATTGTATTATTCCGTACAGCGCCCATCGCCCATTAAGTCTTGAACATACCCGACCTCTCCCTTCCTATCCTCGAACCCGACCCATTCGATTCGATACCGACGTCGCTATCATTACCTCCTGCTTAATTACTTGTCATTCCGACTGGCGACTTGCAATCAATTATTAATTTCGCGGGAGGCCTGACGATTTAAGGCGAGGAAAGGGGGGAAAATTCAAGGTGGGAAAACCAGAAGAACAAGAAACAGAAATCGAGGAGCAGGATATCGCTCGCCAACATCTCGGTCGTCCACCCACGGCGGTGAGTCCGTCGTCAGTGTCGGCAACCACCTCTTCATTTTTATCTGCGGACGAAGTCGGTCTCTGTCTAGGTCCCCGGCCGCCTAGGCTTTTGTAAGAGTAAGTCCCGCCGTAAACCCCCTGGATCCTATCTTTATTGATACGAAGATGCACTTGCGTGTACGTGCGTGGTGTGTGCGGGTGGTGTTTTTGTGCAACCTTGACGGCACAGCCCATGCCATTTGACAATTTTTATCGCTTATAAGACTTAAGCGACACATTTGTTTTGCTGACCACGTAACCTCTCCCTCTTTAGGACCGCAAAAATGGCTGATTACCAGTACGACCAACGCCGATATGGTTCGTCGTCCGGCAACCAGCGAGATGCCGCTTTCTCCAACATCTTCGGCTCTCACCCTCCTCCTGGCCGAACTGGAACCTCGACTTCCTCGCCGTCTATGCAGCCGCAGGATGGAAGGACACAGACTATGTCGTCTATGTCTAGCATCCAGCCCGACATGCAACGCCGCCCCCCTCCGCGACCTCAGCGATCAGGAGGCTACGAGGAAGCCGTAGCGCCGCGAACACGCACTATGGATACGAGTATGGCCAATGGTTACTACCAGAGTCAGCGAAACCCCTCTGGAGGCTACCCCCCTCATAACCAAGGACAATACGGGAGAGCGCCGCCTCCTGGACCGAATCAGAGACCGTATCCTGGTCCCCCACCTCAAGGGCCTCCCCGATTCGATTCGAGAGGACCACCTCAGGCAGGATATCCCCCGCGAAACCCAGTCCCCAGATTTTATCAGGGCGGGCCCGGTTCTGCTGGCGCTATGCGTGACGACCCTTATCGCTCCCAGTCTCTTGCTAGTGTACCACGACAGCCGATATACCAGCCGCCGCCCGGCTCGTATCAGGCTCCTCCCAATAACTTTAGACAGCCTCCAAATAACCCCAATAATACTATATCCTCGAGGACCACGGCGCAAGGACGAGTAGTACCCGATCGCCACGACGATAGGTCAATGTCCATGACTGGCTACCCTCCCGACCGCGACGCACACCAGATGATGAGCGGCCGAGTTATCCCTAACCGCACGAGAGCCCCTTCGAGCGAGACGCCTACTATGAACGGAAACTCGAGTGGATTCCCTACGGCAAACGGGTATGCTGCGGCGCCAGGAACCGCGACAAGGACGATGAGTATGGCATCGTCGACCGTGGCTGGCGACCATAGTCGTACTATGTCTATGGCTAGTACCATCGTTCCTGAGACCTCGGAGCAGGCCCGACAGCAGCTGGTGCATCGACCATCGATATCATCGAGATCGATCGACGGCGAACGACCCCCTACTGCCAAAATCCGGCCGCCTTTGGTTTACCCTGCCCTTCTCTCGCGAGTTGCCGAATGCTTCCGACAGAAAATCATTACGGGAGAGCGAACGAAGAACGAATTGACATACAAGAATGCTTTCAGCGGTTCCGAAGCTGTTGATGTATTATCGTACATTATAAGGACCACGGACAGGAACCTAGCTTTGCTCTTGGGTAGAGCTCTAGATGCGCAAAAGTTCTTTCACGATGTCACATACGAACATCGATTGCGAGATTCTACGGCGGAAATGTATCAGTTTAGAGAAACACTGATGGATGAGCCAGAAGAGAAGCACCCCGTCAATGGTGTATTTGTTTTGCTTTCCGAATGCTACTCGCCGACATGTACAAGAGATCAGCTTTGCTACTCCATCGCGTGCCCCCGAAGGTTGGAGCAGGTGTCTCGACTGAACCTCAAGCCACAAGTAGGATTGAGGAAAGATCAAGACGCTATGATCAACGATGATGTGGATCAGACGGATGAGCAAAAGCTTTGGATCAACACCGTTCCTAAGGAGATTGCTGAAAGCGTTGGCGATAGGGAAAAGAAAAGGCAAGAAGTTATTAGCGAAATTTGCTATACCGAAAGAGACTTCGTCAAAGACCTTGAATATCTCCGAGATTTCTGGATCTTGCCGCTCCGGTCGAAGGGCTCGCCTATTCCCGCTGCGAGGAGGGAGAAGGTTGTGCAGAATATCTTCAGCAATATCATTGACCACCCCAGCATCCATTCGGTTAGTTCTAGATTTGCCAAGGCCTTAACAGACAGGCAGCAGAAGCACCCGGTTGTCAGAAACGTCGGTGATATTTTCTTGGAGATTGTCCCCCAGTTTGAGCCATTCATATTGTATGGTTCCAAACAGCTAGAGGCCAAGTTCGAGTTCGAGAACGAACGATCTAGTAACCCGTACTTTGGCAAGTTCGTCGAGGAGATTGAAAGGAGAAAAGAGTCAAGGAAATTGGAGTTGAATGGTTATCTCACCAAGCCGACGACAAGATTAGCACGATACCCCCTACTATTGGAGAATGTTGTTAAATATACCGAAGATGGCAATCCTGACAAGGAGGACATTCCGAAAGTCCTGGTTATGATTCGCGACTTGCTAAGTAGAGTCAACGCCGAATCAGGTAAGGCTGAGAACCGTTTCAACCTGCGTCGCTTGCATGATCAGTTGAAGTTTCGCCCGGCAGACCGAGTCGACCTTAAATTGACGGAAGACGGTCGAGAGCTTGTTTTCAAGACTCAATTCAAGAAGACGCCTGGAGATCCCACTGATATTACCGCCTTCTTATTCGACCACGCTGTTCTGCTAGTGCGAATAAAACCATCGGGCAAGGGAGAAGAAATGAAAGCTTATAGGAGAGTAAGTTACGGAATAAGTTTCACATGCCCAAGTTTAATAGCTAACCTCAAACTCCTAGCCTATACCGCTAGAGCTTCTCTCCATAAAGGAGATGGATGAAGTCATCCCGCAGTCGGGCGTTAAGCGGGCATCCTCAAATTTGCCCTTCCGCGGCAATAATTCCGACAAGAAGGGCGTGGAAGGCTGGCCCATAACCTTCCGACATCTAGGTAAAAATTACTACGAGCAGGTGTTATACGCCTCGAATCAGACGGCTAGGAAAAAGTGGCTTGAGTTCATCGATACAGCCCAGCAACGCCTCCGATCACGAGCTGATTTCTTTAACGTCAATACGCTGTCTTCGAATTTCTTCCAAGCTGGGAATTTGGTTAACGCTGTTACACCATTTGGTATGGTTATACGCCATTTTAGATGCCACATGGAACTAACTGTATTGCAGATGGTGGTCGCAAACTCATATACGGTACAGATCACGGCATTTACGTTTCTGATCGAAAGGTTAAGGACCAAGTACCGAAACGCGTCATCGAGGCCCAGCATGTCACGCAAGTCGACGTTTTGGAAGAATACGGCCTGCTGCTAGTGCTATCGAACAAGACTCTCTTGTCGTACTCGCTTAACGCTCTAGACCCGAACGAACCAACACTGGCGAAGAGACCGAAGAAGATTCAGAGCAACTGTAATTTCTTCAAGACGGGTATCTGCCTTGGTCGTCATTTGGTCTGTTGTGTCAAGTCTAGTGCACTTTCCACTACTATTAAGGTGTACGAGCCTAATGACTCAATGAGCAAGGGCAAGAAGCAAAAAGGATTCGGTAAGATGTTCAATGCTGGGCAAGACGAGTTGAAGGCATTTAAGGAGTTCTATATTCCAACGGAATCATCCTCTGTACACTTCCTCAAGAGCAAGCTGTGCGTGGCGTGTGCCAGAGGATTTGAAGTTGTCTCGCTTGAGACCCTTGAAACGCAATCGTTACTTGACCAGGCGGACACGTCACTCGACTTCGTCGCGAGAAAGGAGGGCGTAAAACCGGTACACATAGAACGTCTCAACGGAGAATTCCTCCTCAACTATACCGAATTCTCTTTCTTCGTTAACAGGAATGGTTGGAGAGCGAGGCCGGAGTGGCGTATTGACTGGGAAGGAATGCCGCAGGCCTTTGCTCTTTCATATCCATGGATCCTGGCATTCGAGCCGAACTTCATCGAGCTTAGGAATATTGAGAGTGGTGCGGTTCATATTGTGCCGCACAAGAACATTCGGATGCTCCATAGCAGTACACATGAGGTATGCCATATCACTATCCAGGGGCTCATGAGGCAGGCTAGTACTAACATAATCTCTTCTAGATCCTATTCGCGTACGAAGATGAATCTGGTAGTGACGTCGTTGCCGCACTCGACTTCTGGAAGAACAATCGAAAGTCGGAGTTGCAATGATACCACTCACTGCTACTATTTTGTCAATCAAAATCTAGGTCGAGCACTTTACTCGATCCTAAACCTTGCGTGGCTTTCAACCAATCAGAATTTTTTTCAATTGCGGCCCACGAACCGTTGTAGGACCAGGGAATACTGGATAAAGCATGCAAATTCATTGAATTCATTCGTGATATGCGGGGGTCTAGCGCGTATGCCTTGTTGTCTATTTGCGGCCAGCATCATTTCCGTCACTTTTCTTTCTTCCTCTTTCCTTTTCCTTTTTTCCGCCCTCACCTTTTTGAGAATGGTCCTCAGCAGTAGCGAGAAAATCGTTATTCTTTTTAATAAGCAAGCCTTTGAAGCAAGGAATTTTTCCGGATTTGAAAAAGATATCCCAGCTACGAAACTTCATCAACTTAGTGGTTGGATTCGTTGGCTGGAGCGGCCTCTAAGCAGCAAGCAAGCAAGTCTGAAACTTCTTTGTGAACTTCGAGAATGGAAAGGGGGGTTGGTATGGAAGAAGCTCCGCGATGGCGACGCTACCCGAGTCTGCAGCAGGCTGTGAATAAGACGAGATGAAACAAGGATGAAGTGTGTTTGCGGCAAGCGATATCAAGCATGTGCGCATGACTGTAAAGAGGAGGACAGGCAGACAGAAGTGCGAAGAGAAGAGTATGAGATGGATGAGTGAGAGTGAGAGTGAGTAAGGAGAAGCAGGACGTTGCATGCCTCTGGAAGGAGGGTATCGGTGAAGGGAGAGGGGATATGATGTGTCTACAACTACTTAGCATGCGTAATCACAACAAAGAAAGCCTCCAATACCCTGAAGCCTTCAGCTCTTGTCTCAAGAAGACTTCGCTCTTTATCTCCTTTTCTCTTCCTCGTGCTACATTGACTATGTTGATCTTGCTGTCGGCAATGAGTGATAGGTGATATGATTAGTGTCAATTCTATTCATGTCTCGAGTTGGGGCTGATCTAGATCCTTCTAGTGATGCACTTCTCACTACTACGTGTCGATGATCCGAACACGTCCCTTCGTTAGCCGCCAGTCGCTATCCGAGAGAAAGCCCGTGTTTATGGATCGGACTGAGTCAGTCATGATAAGTCGCTTCGCCAATCGCCCAAACTCAGATAGCTCCAGACTGTCGGGAACGGCAAGTAAGCTTCAGCTACTCCTAGCTCTACCCAACAGCTGGGACCATGAGAGCTCTTATGCGCGGTAGAGCTTCCAGATAAGAGATGTCTAAGCTACATATGCCTGGTAAGCTACGTAGGCTCGTATAGTTTAGTCTTTGGATCAGAGATCTGGAAGAATCCACAGCAGATCTCCAGTCATACGGCAATGCGGGAAGACGATTACGATGGGCGGATACCGCCGTCATGTCTTTTCTTCACATGCTTACCTATCTAGTGCGGACTTTTTTACGTACTAAGAAACCAAAGCTCAAACCCAGAGTCATCATGAACAGTACCAATCACGGCACAGGTACACGCGTACTCCCTGACATGACTCTCTCCCCCCTGGCGTTGCAGATTGTGTCTTTCGGATACAAGCTGAGATCGAGCTACTTGTTTTTGACTTTTTGATATCTGACGGGATAGATGGACATGGAGAGGACCGTGAGGGCTTGAGCTACCCCAGCTAGCCACCCACCTCAGAGAGAGACAGACAGCTATCCCTCGCAGCCAGCCACCTGCAAGTGTGGTAGGGCAGCATCGAAGCTACGTGATGCATAGCTTTTTCAGCGCTGCCATTACACCACACAGTACTCCACCAGTGACTAACTGTGTGCGTGGTGGTTCAACGGGAGATGTTCCTGCTAAAGCTGCTAGAGAAGAACTAGGATGTTCCAGAACGAACTTCGGGGATTTATCCCCCCCTTAGCCGGTACCACTTGGAGGAACACGCGGATCATTGCTGCTGAGTCTTGTGTGTGTTTCTTGCGTACAATGTGGCTCAGTCTATGTGAGATCCCACTTACGCGGTTCCACTTATGCTAGGTGTGTCGTACGCAAAATATTCCGAGAGCTCGCGTGGTGAAACGGTTCGAAACAGGATGAGTGACGGCCAGCTACCGGCTGCTCCTATGTGTGCCGAGGTATGTTAGCAGGTAAGGGTGGAAGCAAGAGCCATGCGGATACTGCACTGAAGAACCAGTTGGCACGTTTTTTAGTACTCTTGGAGGAAGCTCCGAGCACTTGCTTACCTAGTCTCGTCCTTCTTTTTCTCATCCCTTGCATATAGGGGTAGTAGAAGTTCAGTATCTAGATTACGATATAGCTGCATGCTGTACGACGCACGTGCTAGAGAAAAGTGCATGAAATATATGCAGTAGATTACCAACAGGCTCGCGGTCCCAAGCAGTCGGTGCTGCATTCATTGTGCGAGTCCAAGAAACCGGGAACGGGGAGGCCTTTGTGGCTTCGGTGGATCCGCACCATCTTACGCATCTCACTCATCCCATCTCCATCCATCCATACATCTCATCCCACCACCCCAGGTTTTAAGTTTTGGCGGGACGAGGTCCGTTTGGATCGACGCCGTGCGTAAGTTTCTGTGGTTTCCTCTAGGCAAGATGCTGTGGAACAAGTGCAAGGTCGATCACGATCGGGACGGTCGGGGTCGAGCTAAGACGACTGGGCTATGGGAGCTATCCTCCAGTCTCTATCTCATAGTCAGCTCCCTGATTACCTCACGAATCATTAGCTTTCTATATAAAAAGGGGTTTTCTCCCTCCCCTTTCGTCTGATACTCGTATCCGTACGTCAAAATCTATGCACCTCTCTAGCTGCGGTTATATGAGTATCCGACTCCGGTATATCTAGTCTTATTCAGACCACTCTCAAGATCACGTTGTATGACGTCTTGCCTCGAGCTCTAGCTCCTCTCTCAACACAGCTCATCTACTTTGCCTCTTCTACCTTGAAGCTTCAAGTCTTCCATCTACCGTATCCAAATCACTCACAATGCATTGCTACTGTGCCAACTACTATGTACATTGCTCCTCTGCCTCTAAATCTCTTCAAGACGGAGGCCATACGTCATATTTCGGTAGCTAACCGAGCGGGAACAGGGAGCTACCCACTGTCAGAACAAAGTTACAGAATTCGGGCAGCGGTGCAAGCTGTGCACAGTACGTCACATCGTAACCTACTATATGCGTTCTTCCGTAGCAGATTATTGACGTTGAGATAACAACAGGTCATGAACGAAGGCCGCCCGGCGAAGCACGACCTGTTCAAGATAAATTCCAACGACTACGCCTACGACAGCGAGGTCGTAGAGGAAGAAGAGTACGACTACGACGACTCGAGCCAGGGAGACGACAGCAGCCGCCGGCACTCGCGAGACCACAGCAAGAGCTCCTCCAAGTGATGAAAATCGGAGGTAGCCTATGGGAGGTACCAGCACCGTATGACGACAGCCGCACGTAACCGCACCGTCGGATGTTCGTCATAAATCGGAATGAAAGCCAAAATATACCGACCCCGCGAAGAGCACCAGATATGAGGATGAGAAATTCAGAATAGTACGAAGCAGCAAGCAATGTGTGGCTTTCATTAATTACAAATAAGGGGGAGGGGTGCGTAGAGTGGAGGCTGAGAAAAAGGGAAACGAGGTCAATCGCCTCGTTGGGGATGCAGTAGCAAATCTCTTATGTCTCAGAATTCTTTCGCTGAATATTTCCCCAGGTCTGGAGGCGTTTAATGATAATATGGAAAGGGACACGGGGTTTGGGAAACTGGAACCGGAACTAGGTACGGATCGGGGTTGATTTCACGAGTTAAGGCGAAATTGGACATATGGGCTGGCTGGCTGGCTGGCAGACCTGTGTGGTTGACCATGTGGACCAAAGGGTCAAAATCGAATATTTGATTTATATATTTCCAAAATAGGAATAGTGGACAGTATTTCGGACAGTATCTTGGCCTTATTAGTACTGTATGCCGAGATACGCTATAAATACAAGGTGCTACAAGGGGCTCAGCGCTAGTAGCCGCTGCAATTATAGCATGATATCCGGCATATGCTGAGCATATGTTCAGCATGTATCTTGCTTTTATAGCATAACTACTTACCTAGACGGCCAATTACTTATATAATACCCCCTAGACCATATAATACCCTTTCTAAAAGGTCCCTAACTCCCCTAGAAGACAGGTTATATTCTCGCTATAAGTGCTGGATATATGCCAAACATATGCTCAGCATATGCTCAGCATATGCTCAGCATATGTCAGATAACGTGCTATAATTACAGCGGCTACTAGCGCTGAGCCCCCTGTAGCGTCCTGTATTTATAGCGCATCTTAGAGGCATTTCTTAGCTTATGCACTGTTTTCCCAGTAAAAAAACTTCCGACTTAGGATTAGCGTTTTTAAATTTTCGATTTTGACCCTTTGGTCCAGATGGCCAACCATAACCTGGGTTGAACTTTTGGAAAAAAAGGGGTGATTTTCCCTGATGTACCTACGGTACCTTACTTACAACTAAGACTTCCGTTATTTTCCATCTCCAAAAAATGGACGACGTATAACAGCTTCTTGTGACGCGTATACAGCGGTGTGACATGCAATCACGAAGCCGTGGAGCCGCGAATCACACCGAAGGCAAGACTTCAAGATCACGAAACGCCGTATCACAGGGTGTGTAGCACAGCTAGCCAGATTCTATGTGGCAAGATCCTCAGTAAGCATCTGTAAGCGCTTGGTGAGATGTGCGCGCTAGATGTGTCTTACCATGATTTCGTGGGGTTTCGGATGACGGCCTTCGAGGCTCTTCGTCGAACCCGGGGCTGCGATCACGAGGCTGAAGAGACGAAGCCGGCGAGATAAGCCGGTCGGAGTCGGCCTGTGGAAATGCAACTCGCATTATCATTACGAACAGGAAATTGTACATTGGTATCATTCTTTCACCGCAACTGCGCCATAGACTGCTCTCTAGCCTCCGCTCCTGTCCGCTCCTCGAATGCAAGCGAATCACAAGGCTTACCCGAGCTGCCAGCTCACCTCAAATCTGAGACTTGCTTGTTGACCGGCGATTATACACATATCTACCCCACGACCTTATGACCTATGGTCACTTGCGGCCCTGCAAGTGCCACTCGAACGCCTTCCGAAACAGCTCCTTTCCGCCGCCCACGATGGTCTCTCCGTGGCACGGCACTATAGTATCGAAGTCCCAGTCATTGATGCGTCGGACGCTCTCGTTAAAGCCCACGCGATCGCCCCGGCTGATGACGTACCAGAGGAATCGTTTTAACCCTTTAGCGTCGCCGCTCGTGCTATTCGCGCCCTCGAAGATGCGGTTCAGCAGCGCATGCGAGGTCTTCTCGGCAGCAGGAACCCGGGAGTACTGCTCGACGGCGGGGAGGTTAAACATGAGATCCGCCTGAATCAGCACGCGGTCCGGCTTGTACAGCAGCACGACCTCCTTGTTGGGGTGCGACCCCACGAACTCGACGTCGAAGTCGGCCGCGAAGACCGCATCAACATTGTTATCGCGCGCGTTGGATGCGTCCCACTCAAACGCGAATGGCTCCTTGCCGATGCGCTCGTCGTCCTTGACGGCCGCGCGCTTCGCCGCCAGGCCCTTGGGCCCGACGATCTTGGCGTTGGGAAATGCGCGCGCCCACTCCGACAGGAAGATATGATGCTCTATATCGCCTGCAATAATATACCGCACGTCGCCACCTAGCTCGGCGACCTTGGCTTGGGTCTCCGGCGTCAGTGCGACGGGCGAGTAGACTGCTAGGGCGCCCGATGTGAGACGTACTGCTATTTGGTTAGTATTTGAGTTACTGGGTTGGGTTGGGGTTCTATGTTCAGAGTGGTGAAAATTACTTACTTATGGTGCCGCGACCGCCGACACGGATTATGCCGAATCGCGCGAACGGCACGGAGACGGTCACAACATTGGGCGTGACGGTCCGAATAACAGCCACATCGGACGGGTTCGATGGGACGAGTTTTGAAGACATGCTGAGACCGCGACTTTGCTGTTGCAATCCGAAAAATAATGCTGTTCCTAGTGATAGACCCCCGAAGGTTATGAGTATCTTAGAAGTGCTTGCTCTTAGAGCTTTTGAACGGAGTGTATGGTGGTTTTTTATGTCTGCTGCAGCTGGTTTCAGGTAGCCCCTGAAGATCGGTGCGCAGCGATAATGCGAAAGCTGTGATACACGTGTAAGTGTGAGAGGGGTTGATGTGCTATTGAAGCTGGACTCGAAGATGGAAACTAATCTCGGTGATAGAGGTCGATATATAGTCATTCTCATGAGGTTACAATACAAATCCTTCTAGATTGCAACTTATTTTTAGGTTGTCGTTGCCGAGGATCTTGACCCTGACCCGCACCGAGGCTGTAGTGAGCATTTGTAATACCCCAGATGAAAATTTGGAATTCAACCCAGTCAGTTCCTGACGAGGAAAAGTTTCGAAAGTATCGGTTTTTATGAGTCACGATGGTGACGACTACAACACCCAATATCGAAAACGTGCTGCTTCTGGTCACAGGAATGCTGCTTTATCGACAAATCAGATGACATCACCAGTTCGTGATTAGGTGGTCACCAACAGCGCTGTAACACCTGAATGGGGGCCTGAATTAGCGGGTAGGCCTTGTTGAATCAATGCCTATGGCCGTAAACTTTAAGATTATTAAGCTACAGTACAAAGTAAGTTCTACGGACTGTACGGACTGTACGACTCTCTAGTCACCGTCGCATCACTTTCCGACATGAGACTCACTCAATAAAACCTTCAGATTAACGAACAAGTATATTAAAACAAACCAAATTAAACCGCTAGAATTTTATACAAAATAGGTACCTAGCAAAGCTGTACTAGTCGTACACTTATGAACATCCTTCCAAATTGAAAAGCAATCATCCGTCTCGTCTTCTCTATCTTTAAACCCCAAAACCGTGTTGTCAAGTTCCACCCAATATGTAGGTCGCAACCGGCCTAAGCTTAGATCGCCGACCACGCCCATGAACCCGTCAAGATTACGGCGAAGAATTCCCAGAGGAGATACCAGTCCGGCGTCACGAGGCAGACCGTGTAGCGTTCCTTGTGCATAGCATAGAGGGCCCGCCTCTGGTAATCGTTGGCGTTCTGCCACGTGGCGTACTCGCGGCCGAAGGCGATGCCGATGCTGATCACGACGAACATCAGGAACGGCTCGTACAGCAGCCGTGCCGTGCGCCTGTTCCAGCCGAGGTTGGTATATCCCCAGCTGTCCGGCCGCAAGTACCAGGGGAACCAGCGGGGTTGTGGCACCGGCGGTTCCGGTGCGGCCGCGTCGTCCCTCTGGCGCCGGGCGTTCGCGATGCCGATTCTGTTGCGGTCCTGCAGCTCCCGGCGGGCCTCGTCGAGGGCCTCGCGAGCCTCGACGACGGCCTCCTCGGCGCGCTCTTGCGCCTCCTGCGAGGTGATAGCCAGGTCCTCGAACCACACGCGCTCGTCCTTCAGCGTCTTGATGCGGTCCTGCAGCTTCTTGATCTCGGCCTGCAGGAACTCGGACCGGCGCTGGTAGTTGCCGACGTCGGGGGCGCCCGGGTTGGCGTTGATGCGGTCGCGCACCGTGCCCATCTGCCGCGCGAACTGGTCGCGCTCCCGCTCGAACTCGGCTAGCCGCTCGTCGCGGATGGCCTGGTATCGTCTCGAGTTGTCCTCGATCTCCTTCATCTTGTTGGTGAAGTATTCGATGAGATCCAGGCGTGACTGGATCAGCTCTGCGATGCGTCGTTCTAGTTCTGCTATCCTGTCGTCGTCGGGCTGCTTCGCCGCAAGCTGTGCTTCAAGCTCGACTATTCTTGCTGCTGAATCGACGAGTCTTGCTTCAAGCTCGGCTATTCTCGCCTCAAGTTGACGGCGCCTGTCCATCTCCCTAACCAGTTCCTCTTCCATCCTGTCGCGCTCTTTCTGATGCTGGTCGCGGTGAGACCGCATCCTGTCACGCTCATGCTCTAGTTCCCTGGCTCGCTTCTTGAGCGCTTGAATTTCCCGCTCCAGCTCCTCCACCTTCTTCTTCAAGTCCTCGTCGCCGCCCCTGTGCCTTCTGCAGTCTTCTAACTGCTCGGCGGTGTCCTTGTGGTCGTCCTGCTCCCGCTTGAGGAGCTCTTCGAGCTCAGTGATCCTGAGCTCCAAGTCCTTCTTTTCTTGGTCGAAATTCTTACGCGCGGGGTCGTCCATCTCTTCTTTCAACTTGTTGAATTTATCTTCGTGTTCCTTCTTTTTTCGCGCGAGCTTCTCTTCAATCTCGGCAAGTCTGCTGCTAAGTACTCCCTTTTCTCTTTCGCAATCCTCAAGTGCCGCGGTAACTGCGCCGGCGGGGCTAGAAGCGCCTGTTCCTCTCGATGTCAGTCGGGCCTGGAGCTCTCTTTCACGCGTTTGAAGGGCCGTGAGTTGTCCTTGCAGCTTGTCTCGGGCTGACGTCATGTCGCGCAGCTGCCTGGTTATGTCGGCGAGTCGCCTTTGAGCTTCGTCGCGTTCCGCCCTGATTGTGTCACTTGTCGTTTCTGCGTTCGCAAGTTGTGCTTTGAGCCCATCAACTTCCGTCCTGAGTGTGTCACTTGCCGCTTCTGCGCTTGCGATTTGTGCTTTGAGTTCCTCAACTTCCTCTTTGAGGTCCGCGTTTTCACCTTCTAACATCTCCGCATCCAGTGTGCTGAGTCCGGGACGTGGCGAAGGCGAGCCTACAGTGGACGGCGCGCGGCCGAGACTTATGGTGCTCCCTGGCCTCGCCTGTAAAGTCGCAACGTCAGCCCTCAAAGTATTCACCTCTTCTACAAGTTTCTCTGCAGCCGCTCTGGCTTGCGCTGCGTCGGCTTCAGCAGCTGTACGTGCTGCGTTGGCGTCGTCTCTTTCTCTTTGCACCTGTCCTAGGCGGGCGGCGGTTTGAGAGAGGTCTTCTATTTGTCTCTGGGAAACTTGCTCGCTTGTTTCCAAGTCTTTCACCTCCTGTCGCAAGTCCTTTATGGTTGATTCATATCTCGTTATCTTACTGTCCTTCTCTGTTTCTGCGTCCTCCAGTTCTTTGATCCGTGCTTCAAACCTGGTTCTGGCTGCATTGGCTGCTGCCTCCCTCGTATTTGCAGTAATTGTTAACGTTCTATTTTCTTCTTCGAGCGTATGGATCCGGCCATCTTTTTCCAGGTTCTCATCGTCCTGGACCCTTAGTTCCTCTTTTTGTGTCTCTCTCAACGTGTCCATTTGCGCATCTTTATGTGCGTTTTCGGCCTTTAATTCATTTTCTGTTTTCTGTAGTGTCGCGACTGTCTTCTCCAACTCATCAATCTTCTTCTGGAGCTCATCCTCCCTACTATTCGCCGCTGTCGACGATGCCATAGCGTTGTCGTTGCTGTGATATGTTTACAATCGATATTACGAGAATCTACAAAAGCATTTCGGGAAGGTGATAATCTGGATCGAGTCCGGCAGGATCTTTTGTTGGCGTCGCGGCACAAAGAAGCCGACATTTTGGAATCTGCGTTCGGTGGTGCTCGACCGGGCTGCTTTGTCTTGCCTTTCCTTACAATAAAATTGCTTACCTCCCGAGGGACTTTTCCTTGGCTGTCAATAACTAAGCTTTGGGACGTAGGCCCTACCTCTTTGAGCAGGTCTCAGTGTTCCTCTCGGAGACGGCCTCTCTTCCTTTTTTAAATCGCATCGCTGGCTTTCCGAAAACGGACGGCTAATCTGAGACTCGGCGAATTCCTATTGTTTCTTCGCAGTTGAGGGTCTCAATATCCATCCCCATCCCCATAATGGGTCCCTCTAAAATAGCTCGGCTCCTAGTAGGTACTATATAGATTGTAATACCGGCTCGGTTTATCATCGGACAAGAGTTCCAGAGCATCCAGAGCGAATGGCAACGTGCCAGAGTGGTTAATGGGTTAGACTCGAAATCTAATGACTTCGGTCGCACAGGTTCGAATCCTGTCGTTGTCGCGACTTTACTTTTTCATCTTTATTTTCTCTCGACTTTTTTTTTAAAAAATTCTTGATTTTCTCTAGTCAATTTCAGTTCTCTTCCCTTTCATTCGCAACTTGGTGAGGCACATCTAGGTCCATGGTTCAAGTGCATTCCTACCTAAGGTCCAAATCTCGAGTCTCCGAACTCATCAATTACGCTCTACCTAGTAGATATTACATTCCAGCAACACTGCCAACTTCGCACCTCAGATATAATTATGGTACTTTTTGTCAGTTCAGTGGTCTTGTTTGATTCATTAATTAAGCACAGCGTAAGCAGTATCTACCCTGATATGATCAAATTAATCATTATGACTTCACACTCCCAATGCAATCTCGAGTCGGCATTACTCTCATTACTATGTGCTAGGTATATGGATCAGAATCAGGTAATACTTGGGTAGTAATTAGCACGTGTTTGAAAGGAACAAATGGCAGCTTCGAGGAGACTTGGGCATTATAGATCGTAGGATCATGCTTTGGGTTTCCACGCTTAGATGTTATGATAGGTAGGTAGCTAGTTCGATTGCGATGAAAATACGTGACTGGATATCCTGTTTATATATTGTTACGTCATCTTCGTCATTGGTGACCAACCTTCCGACTAATTAATCCAGCCTAGACTTCTAGTTACTTAGTAGCTCGACATCTCGTGATCAAACGCGATGGGATAAAGTGTTGAATTGCAAATTCTGGGCGATCTCCAAACAGACCTAATTTGAGAGTCTTGGCCATTGTTCGCTCAGCCCCCCTTGATCGAGTCTCTATTACGAATATATTAGTACAGATTTATCATGTCGTTGTCCCGCCATGTTGGTACACCTTCTCATCCCTAAGGTTCTCTCGCTAACGAGACCACTCTCTAGATTGATCCAGAGGAGCTCATCGAGCGTCTCCATGATGCCAACCTCACCGAGAATGGCCGGAAACTACGGCAGAAGATGACCACGTCTCATCTCACGCCGTATGGGACCAAGTACGCAAGCGAGGCGGACATACCCAAGTATCAGCTCCCCAGAGAAGGAGCGCCAGCAGACACTGCGTACCAGCTCATCCGCGACGAGCTAGACCTCGACGGCAAGCCGAATCTAAATCTTGCTAGGTAAGATCCCAATCTCCCCTTTACGTTTTGTAGAGATAAGTTGGAAAGGTACTAAACTGTCATATCAGCTTCGTGGCAACCTATATGGAGCCCAATGCAACTCAACTCATGGTCGAGAATTTATCCAAAAACTTGGCCGACAACGACGAGTATCCAGCTATGATGACTCTACACGAACGCTGCGTCAGCATTCTAGCGCACCTCTGGGGCGCCAAGAAAGGCGAAAAGGCTGTCGGCACAGCCACCACCGGGTCCTCGGAGGCCATCCACCTCGGCGGCCTAGCCATGAAGCGCCGGTGGCAGGAGCACCGCAAGGCGAAGGGGCTCGATGCCCACAGCCCCAACATCATCATGGGCGCCAATGCGCAGGTAGCGCTCGAGAAGTTCGCGCGCTACTTCGACGTCGAGGCCCGCGTCCTGCCCGTCTCCAAGGCCAGCGACTACCGCCTGGACCCGGAGCTCGTCCGCCAGAACATCGACGAGAACACCATCGGCGTGTTTGCCATCCTGGGGAGCACGTACACCGGCCACTACGAGCCCGTCGAAGAGATTTCGAAGGTTCTCGATGAGTTCCAGGAGAAGACGGGTATTGATATCCCGATCCATGTCGATGCGGCTTCGGGCGGGTTTGTCGCGCCGTTCACACACGCGCAAGCCGGTGGACCTAAGTGGTAAGTTTCACCATTATAGGCCCTATACTCATTGCCAAGCTGTGCTAACCGCTTCCTAAGGAACTTCGACCTCCCGCGCGTCAAATCCATCAACGTCTCAGGCCACAAGTACGGGCTCGTGTACGCGGGCGTGGGCTGGATCGTGTGGCGCGACGAGTCCTTCCTACCAGAGCACCTAGTCTTCGAGCTGCACTACCTGGGCGGCACGGAGAAGTCCTTCACGCTCAACTTCTCGCGGCCCGGCGCCCAGGTCGTCGCGCAGTACTATAATCTCATCCACCTGGGCTTCAACGGGTACCGCGAAATCATGGAGAACTGCCTGCGCAACGCACGGCTGCTGTCCAAGAGCCTCGAGGCAACGGGCTGGTACACGTGCGTGTCGGACATCCATCGGCGGGCCTCACCAGCGGGCGGCGTCATCGCCGGCGCCAAGCACGCCGTGCTGGGCGAGGAGGGTGAGACCAGCGCGGATTACGTGGCGGGGCTGCCGGTGGTGTCGTTCCGGCTCGCGGACGAGTTCCGCGCCGAGTTCCCGCACATCAAGCAGGAGGGCGTGTCGCTGCTGATGCGCGCGCGCCAGTGGATCATCCCTAACTACGCGCTGCCGCCCGCCGAAGACAAGACCGAGATCCTGCGCGTCGTCGTCCGCGAGTCCATGAGCCTTGACCTGCTGGACCGGCTCATCGCGGATCTGATTTCGGTGACGCAGACCCTGATCGACCACGACGAGGTCGACTTGAGCATCCTGCAGAAGCAGCGGCCGGCTGGGGATAACCGCCCGCTTAGGGAGCAAGGGGGTAGACAGAAGAGCGCGGTGGAGAATATGACGGAGGAGTCGGTTAGGGTGGTCGAGGGCAAGGCGGCGCGGTTGGCGGATGGGATTCACAGGACTGTCTGCTAGATGCTGGGTTTGACCCCACGTCTATGGTCTATGAGAGAAGAGCCGCGAATATCCTCAGGGATTCAGGGGAAATATGAAGCCAGCATGCAAAACCCCGGCGTATGGTTAGCAATGATCTCCATTTTAATTCCCAATATGTTGTGACGGTACGGATATAATAGGCATAAACTGACACATAGAATGGACACATGGTTCAGCAGTGTACGGATCTTGGAACATGATGAAGATGGATATAGATGATGTCGTACCCAAATATGCTACGACGCACCGGGTTCATACGTCCATAGTTGATGCCAGATACGGGCTTCAATGCAGCCTCCTCAATAGAGACATCGTTCCAAATTGCCTAAAGCGTTGGACTCGACGATCACCCAACGTCATTTGTGACTTTTATCCTCCGCGTAACAATTCACAGAAACGGGTACCCGTGTCTCTTCTTAGTTCTTTCTTCCGCTCCATGAATAATGTCTTATTTTAGGAAGCACCCGGCAAGACTCGAAAGCGAAAGTTGTGTATCTTGTCTTCACTAATCTTGTGGTTCCCTGAGCTTTCGCCCTATGACTAGAGGTCTCAGTGTTCAATCCGGCGCGCACTATATTATTTTTACCTCTGTGCAATCGGCGAGTCCGGAGAGTGTGACCGGTGTACAGATCAGTCGTCGCGCAAGAACGACGTCCTCGTCGGGAGAATCTAACACGAGAACTCATTTGTGTACCGGGCCTGACCGATGAGAATTATCAGATGGTTTATGCGAGTGACAGGGTGGTATTTGCTACCTAAACCGATGTCAAATCGGCGTTACTTGCAACATCACATCCATCCTCCCGGTTAAACTGAATATATCCCCTTATCCTTCCCTCGTCACCCCTACAGGTCCGCCGACAAAAGCTTATCGGCGGAGGACACTATATCCACCTCCAGAGGTTAGATCGGATGTCGGACGACATTGTGGAATGATTGATTCTCTTCTTGTTTCCCGATCGGGGACATTTGCCGGCGCGGCGCTCTCAATGTCAGACGTGTTTGTACGGGGAGTGAATTTGCCAGTGACAGTGCTATTACGTTTTTTCACCTCGAAGGAGTTCTGAATAAGAGTCGACGGCGACGATCTGTTATTCACTTCTCCAAGCTGTGTAATGTAGATGACTCCAAGGTAGGTATTCTGTACTTATATAACGGCGGACAGGTGCTGCTTTTCCTGTACGAGACTCTGTTCCCTGTGTACATCCCATCCACAACATCAAGCTTCTCACGCAATAAAACAATCTACAATTAAAGCCTCTAGCTACCATAGCTTCCATATACGATAGCTTCCGCATAAAACAAATCCCGAACAATACCCACCTACCACCAAGATGAAGGTACCTCCCTCCACTACTCTCCCATCTCCGTAACCCCCAACTCTAACACCACCACAGTGCACATTCGCCGCGCTCATCCTCCCCATCTTCCTATCCGCCAGCAGCGTCTCCGCCTCCTTCATTTACCGGTTCGCGAACGAGACGTCCACGTCCTCAGCGCCCGGCGGCATCCCAACGCCGCCCACCGTCGGCCACATGACGTGCGCCGGCGGCCTGGACACGCCGTGCCAGGACCTGTGCACGTGCTCAGGCGGGTCCGTCAACTGCCACGCGGATCCCACGAGCCGGTGCGTGCAGATGTGCGCCTGCTAAGTCCTCCGTGCTTGGGGAAGGACGCATCGGAAATACCTCTAGTGGTGGTATAACATCGCTACATGGCAGGAAGGTCAATTCAATCTAAAAAGGTGGCTGGTTCTTGACGGGGTTTTGGAGTTGATATATCAAAAGGGGTGCGTGTCATAAGCCAACAGGGGTGAAGGGAAAGGGGGTCGAGGAAAATTATTTTGGACTCAGTTGAGTTTTTGGTGCCGAAATGGCGAAGGACGAGATTATTCGACCTGAATAATTCCGTTTTTGAACAATACAAATAGCGTTTTGCTTGAGCATCCTCGCGTTCTGGCTGCCATCCATGTTCCTAGTGAGTAGTAGACTTAACCGCAGCCATAACAGTCATTACAGACTACATTATACACATTAATGTAAACAACACTGAAGCCTACAACTCCCGCTACCCAGCCAAAGATAGCGATAGCCACCGAAGCATACAATGAGTCAACCCTACAACCAACCCTGGAAGGCCCCCTTCAAACCTAGACCTAGTTTTTACACAACACCTTTCATACACATTACATTACATTACGTAAGCAAGCCCTCCCTTCACCGGCGACCGGAGGCGCTGGCGCTGCCCGACTTCTTCCTCAGCGACGTAGTGCTGCCCCAATTGCCGGCGGATTTCCGTAACTTATTACCGAGACTAATCCTCGCAGCCGACAACATCGGATTCTGCGCCGGCGCCTGGGCAAACTCACCCTGGCCGTCCGAGTGCGGTATGTGCGCGCCTTCCGTGATCTTCTCCCAGTCGTACTTGTCGATGGACCCGCGCTTGTCAATAGCGCTCCTCACGACGTCTTCCATAACGTCCGACTGCTTGCGCACCTTGCCCTGGCTGATAGCACCCATCATGACAGCCCAGGACTCGACCTCGCCGCTGCTGGCCTCCTCGACGCAGTTGCACTCGTCGCCGGCCGGGCACTCGGTTTCGCCGGCCGCGTGCCACTCGGCGATGCAGGCGTCGTGGCTGGCGCACCCGCACGACAAGCAGGGCGGGTACAGCGCGTCGATCGGCTCGTTGCAGAACACGCACAGCAGCTGCGTCTGCGTGCGCTTGCAGCGGTCGCACGCGCAGGCCGAGGTCGTGCGGCTCGCGAACATCATCCTGTTTCCGGACCGCTACGACTTCTACATGCCGACG
>JAOXNQ010000006.1:1798782-1877975 GCA_028571165.1 Hypoxylon perforatum | reverse complement strand
GTCGCCGACGGCGCGGGCCGCCCGCTGCCCTTGGCGTCGTGCAGCCACTTACGAAAACGGTCGCCGAACCGGTCCGTGTGCCGGTTCTGGTCGCGCCAGTCGCACCCGTCGCGGTTTCCGAACTTCTTGGGCGTGATGTGCTCGACGGCGGGCTTGCTGCCGACCCCGGGGATGTCCTTGATGTCGTCGTAGAGGGTGATCTGGGGGCAGTTGGCCGCGAAGGCATCTCGGAAGTGTCGCTCGTCGAACATGTAGTCGAAGGGAAGGTAGTCCGTAAAGAGGTCGGCTAGGTCCGTCTCGTTGCGCTTGCGGATTCGGGGTAGTAGCAAACCGGTGGCGCCGGCCTCGATGCCGTAGCGGATGCAGGTCTGGATGTAGTTTCGTATGTTGCCGATGCCGCCGGAATTGTTGTCGCAGATGTATACTAGTCCCTCCACCCAATTCGCCTCGTCGCATACCCTTCGTAGCGGCCAGCCGACGAAGGGCGCATCAGGTGCTGACAGGTCGACATCGTTACCATTACCGTTTCCGTATTGGGTCGGAGGACCAGACGAAGAGGGCGCCTTAGCGGGTGTCGCACCTCGGATGGCAGACGTGTCAATCCATTTCTCAATAGAAGAGGGAGGCGCACGGAAAGCCCATACTGCGATGAGGAGGACGATGCAAAGGGTTGGAAGGAAGATGTTTCGACGCGGCATGAAGCCTTTCAGTGTTTGATAGCCAATGACCATCGTGGGGGAGAAAAAGGGACCGGGAGGTAGAAATAGGAATGGTCCGGCTTAAGACGGTGCATGTGCTGGGGCGATGGCGTGATGGGGCGCTGGGGCGTCGACCCCTGCAAGTTTGTAGCTGCAGCTTTATTTCACCCCTGTCGATCTGTTGAACCGCCTGTAGACCACGAAGATGTACTTTGTACCTATTTCTGGTCGGAGAGTCGTTCACTCTTCAGATGTTCAGATGTACAGTACATATGTGTGTGTATTGTGATGGAATCAAAAGAAGTCGCGTAGGCACCTGGGCTTAGACGGCGGTAAGTTGAAAAGTATTGCCGCCTTTCGCGATTGGATAGGTGACAGTGTACCTAAGGTGACAATTCCTCGGGACTCGACTCGACAGGTGTCAAGGAAATCTAAAGAAAAATAGATCTTCGACCTCTTCCCTCGAAGTTTTGTAAATTGATTGGTACTCGATGCACTTTTAAGTCGTGTTGGCTAATCTATCTGGAACACCCTCATTGTACTTTAATATTTAAGTGTTACCAAATCTTGACACAGCATTTCGCTTCAACCAAGACGCACTGGATCTGTCCTACAGCACAACTTTTATTTCCAAGACATGGCTACTACCTACCTAAGGTATTCTAAATCTCGCGTTATGAATTGTAGTCGTGTGATCATGCAAGCTATTTCTCGGGTATCTTGAACGACTGATTATAGTATAGGACAGGCTATTGCAATGTGTTGGTTATGTATGCTCGTTTGTCTGTCTATGTTTACTGATAATATTTACATCGACTAGTAGGTTCCAACTCAAAATGAGTCGTCCCAAGTTCTGTCTCATCTCGCAAGGAATATATAGTGATCCACCACGATTCAGCTCCCAAGGAGTCCAAGCTAGACATCCTTTAAATTTACTAGTGGTACTGCTCTCCTCACCTAGCAGTCAACGGCATAGTAACATGATAAGAAAAAAAAAAAAGGGATTGGGGGACATACGCCTGGGGGACAACAACCAACGGACCATGTACGGTCATTAGGTATGTATCTAAACGTCCCCTGCCAGTGAGCTAAGCTAAGTTAAGCTTTGGCAATCCAACCCGAATTGATAAAAAAGTCAAAAATCCTGCCCCCTTTTTGCGAGTCTAATCGGCATATCTCCTTGACCTGCTTCTTCTTAAGAGCCCCGTTGCCCTTGAGGGCTTCTTTGAGTACCTGCTCCTTGATCATCAGGTACGGCTTGGGCTGCAGTCGAGAGACCTTGCATAGCTCTACTTCCTCTGGTGTGAGGAGATGTAAATCGGGGGCGTTGTCCTCCGTAAGTGAGATGGGCTGAAGGCCTGATATGGGCTGAGAAATAAACTTCTGCTTGCCTGGCGTCGAAGCACCGTTGGTTGTAGCGCCATTTGTAACACCATTCGTGTGGCCATTTACCGGCGGTACGGACTCGCCATTCGTCGAAGCGTCTGGAGCACCTTGGGGGGCGGTTCCATTTGTGACCGGTCGGAATGGAAGCTCGGGCGCTACTAGAAGGGCGGCTCCGCTGGGTGGTTCCGGTTGAACGTTCTGCTTGGATCGCTGCGCCGAAGCTAGTCGTTCGCGGTCCATAGAGCCCATCGGTATGGCTTTCTGAATACGCTGCAATTTCTCTTGCTCGTATTTCTCCCCGCCACGAAGGTTGCCAATCTTCAGATTCCTCCACTCCTGCAGCTGTGCAATAGCCTGGCGTAGGTTCAACTCATCGATGAGACCCTGCTGGAAAGACTCGAAGTCGTCGTGGTTCATTGTGCGTGCGAATGGTTTGGCCTTGTTCAAGAGATCCCGCTCCTCTTTGGTCCTTCTCTTCTCCAACTTAATGTTCTCCCTGTAGTCCAGTAAGTTATGCTCGAAAATGACTTTCTTTCGCTCAACACGTTGAGTAAGACGACAGTTATAGATATCCATAACCGTAAGCTTGAGTTCCATCTCAGGTTCGAGCTCTCCCGTTCGCGGATTGATACCATCGCCGGGGTCGAACTGCATCAGCTGAACTGCTTCTTCTGCTTCATTCGCATATTCCGTCTCGAACTCGAGTCGACCGGGCATATATCCGGAGATCTCGTGGCAACTAGGTACACTGGCTGTTGGCTTGGTCTTGGGTGGTAGAGGCGGTGCATTCTTCTGGGCTTCGCGACGTTCCTCGATTCTTCGTTTCTTACGCGCTTGGAACTCTTCCCTAGAAATCTCTTGCGCCAGTTTCATATCCCATGGTTTGCATCGCTTGGGGAGCGGGAAGCATGGTGACTCGACGTAGACCTTGAGGTAGTGATCCCTGACCTCATCCTTGTGACGATAACCGCCAATATGGTCAGCAATATCAGCCCATGATCCGAGCCCATAAATTTCGCATCCTTCTAGAAGTAGTAGTTCTTCATCCGCGCCCCAGTCTCGGTCGAAGATAGGAAACGAATTCTGCTCGATGACTCTATAGGGATGGGTGGTCGGTTGGTGAGAATTGCTGGAGGCACCGCTTGCGAAGCACTGGACACATAGATCATATTCATTGCATGCGGGGTGTGCACATCTTATTCGGACCTATTCCCAAGTCAAATTAGAATTTGGATTATTCTTATAGTATATGAATATGGCGCGACGTGGATATGACGCGACAGCGCATAGATATAAGAGTGGTGGTGTGGTATTTACCGTAGAAGTGATATCTGCAGAACAGACATCGCAGACGTACTTGACGCCGCCTTCACCGCCTCGGGCGCCAGCCTTCTTGCGGATGACACCCATGTCGTCATCCAGCGTGGAGGATGGAAATGGGGATTACGAAGTCAGCAAGGACTCCGAATCCGAAGGCAACCGTGCGAAAGAGGGAGAGCGAAACAGATTCGGGGGTAAGGTCGAGGACGAGGATTGTAGCGCTGGATGTTGGGTAGGCTAGAAAGAGAAGCACCTATGAGCAAGCACATTCATTTTGCAGTTTGAACATTATCGATGGAATTGTTGCGACAGTGAAGTTCAGGTTCGGCGATGAGTGACTCTCAAGGTTGGTTGCACTGGAATGAAGATGTGGAGCAACATTTGTCTGTGCGACTATGCATCTATCCGTATCGGGCTGAGGCTGACTGATCACGTGAACCCATTCAAATTTGGTGTTGTGGCTTGAGTGCCTCCTGTCCCCCCTGTCACCTATGAGCTCCATTGCCCATCCCTTTATGCAACATGTGAAGAGTTACTAAGGTACGTTACACAACCTGAGGTTATAACCCCGCATTCGATCCCAAGCTAAAGATCATGCTCCACCTCGTACTATGGAAATGCTTGCTTGTGAGAAAGATTGCGATGTTGCTTGAGGATACGAGCCCTTTTCATTCAACCTCGTAACTCGGCATCAGCAGGAATATTGCTTCATGGTTATCCTAATTGATCAGTGTATCTACCAGAGTAGGGTGTGATACCTCTCTAAAATCATCTTCGTCCACCAACAGGCATATAGACAGACCATACCAAGTACTCGGTAGGCATTCTCGCAAAATTCCAACTTCGATTCTGGTCGAATTCGGCCGACCGAAGCACCGAGATGTCCAATTACATCATAGCATTCCAAAACGCAGGGCAGAGGTGGGGTTGCTATTTGCTTCTTCTCTCTCAGCTATTATGTGCATAATATGTACTACAATATGTGAGAGCCATGTGAGGCGAGAATTGCTTGAACCACATGATACGTTAACTTATATGTGTGTATCCTTTCGCCGTGAGCCGATGATCAGTTACCGGTCCGTAGATATCCGTCTTCCCATCACATTGTTTGTCCTTTGAGGTAAATATCTTCTCATCATTGGCATCTGATTCCCAATAAGAGACATCTTTCTTCCCTTAATATTGTCCTCTTCTCCGTTGCTCTTAGTTGGTATAGTGCGAGCATTTCATTGTCTATCCTAGCTAGACAAACCTTCGAATTGTGTTTCTGTCTTTTTCCTTCGCAATGCCTGACAAGATCCTTGACGACATCTCGCACCGGCGGTACAACCCATTGAGAGGATCATGGCTGTTGGTATCACCACACCGAACCAAGAGACCTTGGCAGTAAGTTTGATGTGAATCCTTTGCGCTGGCGCTGGTGCTGGTGCTTTCGCGCAACCAAAATACTTGCTTACCAAACCTCTGGTTAGGGGTCAGCAAGAAGCGCCAGGAATTATTACTCTGCCTGAATACGACCCAAAGGTTTGAGATTCCCGTCCGCGCTACCATGAGGGTCTATAACTAACTATTGTAGTGCTACCTTTGCCCCAGGAATCCCCGCGCGCAAGGCGATACCAATCCTGACTATGACCATACATTTGTGTTCGTCAACGACTACAGTGCCGTGAAGGAGCAACAGCAAGATTATGAGGCGGAACCTTCGAGCAATGGTGAGCAATCAGGTCTTACGCATGTCCTAGGTAATGGCCAAGCATGTTAACTAAGAGTAGATCTTTCTTCGTTGCTACTGCGCGCCGAAGGAGTCAAGGGCAAATGCTTTGTCTTGACATTCTCACCCAAGCACAACATCACCCTCGCCGATATGTCTGCCGAAGAGACGCTACCGATCATCGAGACGTGGACAAGGATTTATGCTACCCACCTTTCGCCGACGAACCCCCTCTCCCAAGTTGCGGCTAAGCTCGAGCTACTGAGCCGCCCGGCGCCGCCCGAGTCCGTTGTTCCCCCGCCCTCGCAGCAGCTACGATACATGCAGATCTTCGAGAACAAGGGCGCGGCGATGGGATGCTCAAACCCCCACCCCCACTGTCAGGTCTGGACAACGAGCACGCTTCCCGAAGAACCGGGTGCCGAGATCGTCCAGATGACCAAATACAGAGCGGAGAACGGAGGTCGGCATCTCTTGGGAGATTATGTCAAGCTCGAGATGGAGAAGCAGGAACGCATTGTGTACCAGAACGAGTCCTTCCTGGTGGTCTGTCCGTGGTGGGCCATCTGGCCGTTCGAGGTCATGATCATTGCTAAGCGACACGTACGCGCTTTGGTAGACCTGACGGAGCAGGAAAGGCTTGACTACGCCGACTCCATCCAGGAGGTGACGAGACGGTACGACAACCTGTTCGAGACGAGCTTTCCGTACAGCTCCGGGCTCCACCAGGCTCCGCTGGACGGCACCCAGGAGGAGATCGAGAATAGTTGGTTCCACATGCACTTTTACCCACCGCTGCTCCGATCGGCTACGGTGCGAAAGTTCCTGGTCGGCTACGAATTGATGGCCGAGCCGCAACGAGATATCACCCCTGAACAGGCCGCGGCGAGGCTGAGGGGCTGCGGAGGGGAGTTGTATCGCAACAAGCTCCAGTAGCCAATCAATGTTGACAACGGTATAGACGGAGTAAGAGACATGAATGTGTAGCGTTATATTAATATAGTTAGTAGTATACGTAGGCTCATAATAGAATTGGTCTCGAGGCCATAGCTCTTCCGCCTTTCCACGAAAAGCGCTCTGATCATAATTATTTTACCCCTTTGAATATATATCCGAATTTACAGTTCGACATAGAAGCTGTATTGACTAGCCATCCACCCGATGCCGATGGAAGCGAACAGGAAAGTCAACACGACAGGGCCGGCAAATTTCGCCGTCTTGTAGACAAGGCATTCGGAGCCGAAGTGGGCGAGCGCAACGACGTACGTCCACAGGGTGATGTTGTAGACGGGGGCGACATGCAGATTGTAGCTCGCGTAGATGCGCACGATGGCGGAGATTATGGTGTAGGTGCCGAATAGTCGCGCGGCGAGCGGCGTGACCTGGTCCTGCGTGCGGGCCTCCTTGGAGTTGGAGGCGGTGGACGCCGGCACTAACTTTTGCGTCGAGTCGTCCGGGTTGAAGGCTGCCGTCTTGGCGGGCAGCGAGGAGTTCGGTACGAAAAGGCCGCTGTAGAGGCGGCGGGAGTAGTGCAGCGTCGCGTAGTTCTGCATCGAGTTGCCGACGGCGAGGATCGAGGTCTATGGGGGCATCGCTCGTTAGTCCTGGTGGGAAAGGGGTCAAAGAAGGGAATTGCGATTGCGATCACACGTACCACCAGCATGTAATATGGCAGGTAACCCTTAGCGGGTGGGAGATATGCTTGAAGAGCGTCCATGTTTACCTATGGTCGACGATTATTCTTTGATACTAGAATTGACAATTATATTTAAGACTTCCTGATATATCGAGCAAGGGCATCAAGGTAGCTTAGCTTGAAGGACCAGCTAAAATAAATTGAATTAGCAGATTAGATGGTGGATGGTACCTAAATGTTATGTAAATACTGGAGATATTCATCTATGTCGAGCGCCAAGACGCCAGGCTGGGAGCTTCAAGCTGAGCTCTGGAGCTATTGATGACCTGTACCTGGTAATGACGGGGATAAGGTAGGAAAATACTAGACAGACTAGCCAAATTGGGTATTATATCTCCCACCTGAGCCGAAGTTCGATCTTGACGCCGATCCGCACGACACTAGCAAAAACCCCCAACAACACGGAATCAGGGAAGTTTAACTTCTTTTCCCATCTTATGCTCTCTTGATGACTTCTGTCGTGAAGACGGATATAATAATTGATCCTGCTACTACAGAGCACTAGACCGACTCATCCGACTCATTTCTGCCATCTGTTCCTTGTAAACCCAGTCAGTATGGACTCATTGAACGACGCCCTGGCGTCTATTCCGCCCAGTGTGCAACTGGCCTTCGCTGGTCTTGGAGCCCTGTTTGTGGGATCCAAAATACTGGGCTTCCTCCGTCTATTCTTGAGCGTCTTCATTCTCAGTGGAACTAGCGTAAGTCCATATGCAAAGCCGCATGATTCTCAGGTTTGATTATCATACTCCCGGGCTAACCGTCACGTAGCTCAAGAAGTATGGCAAGAAGGGCACGTGGGCCGTGGTGACGGGTGCGTCCGACGGCCTGGGAAAGGAGTTTGCAACACAGCTTGCCGCCAAGGGATTCAACCTCGTTCTGATCTCCCGCACTCTGTCCAAGCTGGAGGCACTATCCCAGGAGCTGGAGAGCAAGTTCTCCGGACTGCAGACGAAAGTGCTTGACATGGACTTCACGGCTGATGACGATGCTGATTACGCCCGTTTGGCTCAGCTGATTACCGGTCTCGACGTGGGCATTCTCATCAACAATGTCGGCCAGAGCCACAGCATCCCGGTTCCGTTCCTCCTTACTGAATCTAAGGAGTTGCAGGACATCGTCACCATTAACTGTCTCGGCACTCTGAAGGTCACCAAACTTGTTGCTCCCGGCATGCAGTCTCGCAAGCGCGGTCTAATTCTCACCATGGGCAGCTTCGGCGGGTGGATGCCGACTCCGTATCTTGCAACTTACTCGGGCAGCAAGGCATTCCTTCAGCACTGGTCGTCCGCTCTCGCCGCGGAGCTCAAGCCAAGCAACGTTGACGTCCAATTATGCCTGAGCTATCTCGTGACCACTGCCATGAGCAAGGTACGACGATCTAGCCTGCTAATCCCCAGCCCGAAGCCGTTTGTGCGCGCCGCTCTGGGCAAGGTTGGATCCGGTGGCTGGCAGAGTACTGCTTATACCTACACGCCGTACTGGAGTCACGCTGTGATGGCTTGGTTCATCGAGAACACTATTGGTATCGGCCACTCGCTCGGCATCAAGGTTAACTTGAAGATGCACCAAGACATCCGAAACCGTGCCCTGAAGAAGGCTGCCCGGAATGCAAAGAAGCAGTAGGCAAGGAAGAAGCTACTTTTAGGCGAGGCTGGCTCAGGGTTGGAAAGATCATGATCTTAATGGGTTTGGTCTGGATATAGGTATACGGCGTGAAAGGTATACAATGCAAAAGGAGGCAATGTTTGTCAGGCGGAATCGGGTGTTCAAGTAGGTAGACAACCAAGGTAATGATGGATTGTTTAGACTGGTTATTTCATGAATGTGTTTCCTCGCATTTGAATAATAGTAATAATTATATTAGGTACTTAACCTGCTTACCTAGGTACTCGGCTTAAAACGGAATTCCTTGATGCTGTATTTTGAAGTCTGAAATGAAGTGCTAAAATATAGAGGTACTTGGCATGCTTGTCGCAATAGGTAACGGTGAGCTGGTAAATAATGCTGCAGGTGGTAATGCTGGTAGGTATGTGGGTCTTTGCTAGTAGCAGGCCCAATCAAGATTAGCGTAGATCAGTCGCGAAATAGTCAAAAAAATCTGAGAAGCTTCGAACTCAAAGCGCGTGTCCAAGCCAAAGCTCTCCAAAAAAAGGGAAGCTACTTCGTACCTACTAATTCTTGATCCCAGCCTTCTCTTCATCGACGGGATCGAGACTGACCTTGGACTTGACAACATCGAATTTCGCGTTACTCTTAAGTTCTGAAATACCCTCCATCTGCGAATTGCAAACGACAAATCAAGCGACCTCCTCGCGTCTTCCTTCCATCGCCCGTACCGTCATCGATACCTCAAACACCTTTCTAGAGACGACCAGCTCACCCGTCGCCATTGATGACCCGGTAGCATCTTAATGCCTTGCTCGCCTATATCGGCTCCTCCTTTACTTCCTCGTTGAACAATTCCTCCAATCTCCTGCGACGACTTAGTTTCCCTTCCTGCGCCTGGTTCTGTACCTAGGCGCGTACACCATGGCCTTCCCACAGACGCCGGCTCATGCAGTGCCAGGCGCCTTCTTGCATACTCCTGCCGTCGCATCGCGCTTCAATGCACAACAAGACCCTGTACGCCGCCGCCTGTTTGGAGAGAACGCGGGTGCTGGAGATCAGGTCGCAAGATTCGGTCAAGAACCCGCCGGGAACTTAGATGCTCCTACAGATGTGGCCGAGGAACAGGCTCTGCGAAATCTACCCGCTCAGAACGTGCCTCATCTTCCCCCCTTGACCAAAGCTGCTACCTACATCAACGATTCTTTGAAACGAGATAGCGAATACCCGCAGCTCGACTCATATTGTCGACGTGAGCCTTCTTCCTCCAAGCTACATTCCGACTTGCGATACTAATCTTATTAATACAGAAATATCGTCCGACTACGAACTCACCCACCCCGATGCTGCCTGGGCACCCTTCAAGAAGACGCATATGTATCCTATCCCCCAGAATGTCTTGGAACAGTTCAACCGAGCCGAGGTATCTACCATTATGGGCCTGTTCGCCGAAATCAACCACGCCTATGTTACCATCGACAACTCTCTTTACCTCTGGGACTACACACACCCACATCCCGTCCTGATTGGCTTCGAAGACAGCCAACACAACATAACCGCGGTGAAGCTTGTATCGCCGAGACCTAACGTGTTCAACTCGGTCATCACTCACATATTAGTCGTTGCTACGGTCTCTGAAATAACCCTCTTGGGAGTGGCGACCAAGGATGCTCCGGGCGGCACCAAGTCCATCGAGCTTTATGGTACGAAGATGACGTTACACCTGAAAGGGACCGAGGCGCGCGTTATTGCCGGCTCCGCGGACGGACGTATATTTTTTGCTGGTCACTCGGATAGCGATATCTACGAGCTAAAGTACCAGCAGGAAGAGAAATGGTTTACCAGTAGGACTGAGAAGATCAATCATACGTACCGTACCTGGTCTGCGGCAGTACCCAACCCCTCGCAAATCCTCTGGGGTAGACCCGCGGACGAACATATCGTGGATATCGTCATAGACGATAGTAGGGCTCTCCTCTATTCTCTTTCGAACAAGTCCACCGTTCGCACTTACTACATGGAAGCCCCGTACAAGCTTACCAAGGTGATCGAAAAGACGAAAGACGACTTCCTACGTGATATCGCTCATGCGCTAAGTACCGGAACTCCCTTGCTGAACGAGCGTATTAGTATCGTGTCTATTAGTCCTATATCGGTCGTTGAGGATTACAAGGTCCACCTGATGGCTCTGACGGACACGGGATGCCGTCTATTTATGAGCGCTACCAGTGCCGCCTCCTATATGCTTAACTCGCCGAATCAGGCACCCCAGAGTATGCAATTGCAGTGCATCAAATTCCCGCCGTCCGACAAAACACGACCTGGCCCCCGACCCCGGCCTGTTGACCGATACGGCCGCCCTCCCGACACTGTCGATATCCAATCGAGAACTCTCGAGCGCAGTCGGCTAGGAATCCGTTTTGCGCCAGGCTACTTTCTCGACTTTGTTACTAGCCCGAACAAACCGGACGAGGATGGTCTCTTTATCTCTGCTCCTGATAGCGGGCGAATCAGCATGAGCCGCCAAATGCAAAACGTGCAGTACTGCGAGCATGCCGCCTGGATCGATATAGGTAGTAAAAGCACAGCGGAGGATGTTGGTCTTCTGACGAAACCGTTTGCCGCGACGGGGCAGCCTCAGGGTTTTGGTAATGAGCTAGCTGTTCAGTTTGACGACCCGAAAGGCTTCGAGTTCGCCATCCTTACGAACAATGGAATACACATCATACGACGCAAAAGGCTTGTCGACATATTCTCCTCAGCCATTAGAAGTGTTGCAGGGGACGAAGGTGTGAAAGCCGAGGTGAATAGGTTCCGAAGCGCCTACGGCGCCGTCGAAACCATCACCGCTGCGCTCGCTGTCGCATGTCGCCAGGGAGATAACGGTCGTCCCGGTATGGGCCGAGGTGCGGTCGATCAAGCTACCCAAGACCGCGCAAAACAGGTATATATCAACTACGGCGGGAACCCGAGGCTGCCCGAGCAGGATGGGCAGACGGCGACAGTCGAGATGGTGCAGCCTTCTACTCGTCATACCGCCCTAGCCCTATACCTTAGTCGACTTGTGCGGTCTTTGTGGAATTCTCCCGTCATCAAATCGGGGGCTGACGCCAATGGGGCACTAACTATTCAAAGTGCTGTCTCAACTGATAAGCTAAAGGAAGTTCAAGGGAGTGTAGAGAGCCTGCGAAGTTTCCTTGATGCGAATCGGCCTTTTATCCAAGGTCTTTCGGGACCGGCCGATCTTCGCAGGGCGGCAAGCAAGCAGGAAGAGCTCGGTTTCCAGGGTGAGCATCAAGCTATGCACGCGCTGGAAACCCTGATGATGGGCATCACCGAAGGCATATCTTTTGTGACGACGCTGTTTGACGAACGAGTTACCGACATATTTGCTCGCCTCGATGACACTTCGCGACAGCAGCTCCGTGATCTCACGTACGAACAACTCTTCTCGCAAGATGGCGGTAAGGAACTCGCGAAGGTGCTGGTGAAAGCCATCGTCAATCGGAATATCGAGAACGGATCCAATGTCGAGACAGTAGCAGATGCGCTTCGGCGGAAATGCGGTAGCTTCTGCAGTCCCGATGACGTTGTCATATTCAAGGCTCAGGAGCAACTGAAGAGGGCGTCAGAACCGTCGATCAACCCGAACACCTCACGTACGCTCCTCCATGAGAGCTTACGACTTTTCGAGAAGGTCGCTAGAAGCCTTACCCAGACGAATCTCGAGTCGGCGATTCAACAATACGTCACCCTGCGATACTATGCGGGCGCTATCCGGCTATGCCTCGTTGTTGCTAGCGAGAGGGATCGAGGCAACGCCGCATTTTCCTGGGTTAGCGATGGCAAGCCCGTCGGCGACCCTAGGGCTAAGTTGTATAACGACCGTAAAGTCTGTTACGGCCTCGTTTACCGCATTCTCTTGGATCTTGATGATGCTAGCAGTCGCGAACCCGAGATAATCGATGGAAAGCCAACCCTGATTGCGACTAAGCGCGCTGAGGCCTATGATGTGGTTAGTAGCTCACCAGACGAGGTATTCCATTTTAACCTCTACGAATGGTACATACAACAAGGATGGACCGATCGCCTTCTCAACATCGAATCGACGCATGTCATTACGTTCCTCCGCCGCCTAGCATCTAAGGACATCGAGCACGCAGACCTGCTCTGCCGGTTCTACACCATGCGTTCAGAGTACTTTGCTGCCGCCAAAGTTCAGGCCGACCTGGCACAATCTGATTTCCCCATTTCCATCAAGGATCGCCTTACTCTGCTAAGCAAGGCAAAGACCAATGCCAGTGTTATGACCACTGGGGTAAGCCGGCAAGAACAGCAGCTTCTCAACCACGACGTCACAGAGCTTTTAGAGGTTGCGCACATCCAGGATGACCTGCTGGAGAGACTCAAGGTGGATAGTAGGATACCGCCTGAGCGTGAAGCAGAAATCAATGCCTCCCTAGACGGCAAAATTCAACCCCTCTCTGAGGTAAGTACAAAGCTACATAGGCCTCTGTTTCAAGCCTCGACATCATAGAACCCGCACCCAATTACTAATACGAATGAACAGCTCTTCAATGGCTATGCTGACCAAGCTGGCTACTACGATCTCTGCCTTCTCATTTTCCATGTCGCTGATTACCGAACTCCCACCACCATCGCCCAGACTTGGGGCAACCTCATTCAGCAAACCCACGATAATGTTGCTGAGCAGTGGGCAGTATACAACGAAGAACATCGTGGACGTCCAGCACAGGGTGGAAACGTGCCTCCTCAGCCTTATGAAGTATTGGTTACTCAGCTTCAAGACATCTGTCACCGGTCTTCTAACGACTCTTTCATCTTTCCCGTACCTACTCTACTCCCGGAGGTGTGCCGGTACGCCTATGAAAATGCGCAGGATGGAAGGATTGGCGCCGATGTCAACTGGCCAATTGCTACATTCCTCTCACTAGGGGTAAACTACGACCTCGTAGTCCGCGTCCTGGAGCAGATGTTCGAAGCGCAAGAGGTGCCTTTCCGTGGCGCGGGACGAGCACGAATGATTGAATGGATCGCATATACCACCGGCCAATGGATCCGCGACCTCAACCGGAATGGTCGCCCCGAAGCAAGGTTAGACCCGTGGGTCGGCGAGCTGATGGCGGAATGCGACAAATGGGTCTCTGAAAACAAACGCAGCATCAACGAAGGCGGTGCAGATATTAGAGATGTCGCACGAGCCGTTAAAGATGTAAGACGATCGGTTGACGGACTCGTCGTGTCGCCGGCGGCCAGCAGGAATAGCATGGGTTTCTATTAAAGCATCCCCGGTTTGAGCATAATACCCGCGCCGGGCTTTTGGCAATGGAAGGTATAGGATGCTTGACGATGCGTCGGGCGTTGGAGTAGCAAGATACTGTACGACTGGATTAAAATAAGAGGCCCATTACCAGGCGTCTCGGCAGCTCCAGGGACACCAACCAAATTATGTACTAGCCAACTTACCTCCTTCAAGGACGGTGGTTGATTTGGAAAACGAGAGTAGTCGTCCTCGATTAGCACATGAGAAGCTGTCACGAAAGGGGAAGAGATGCTGCTGGTCGTTTTTTTTACACACTAATCGGGAATGCATATGTAGAGTACCTTAGGTAGTTTTGGCGGTCACAGGGGATTCTCGCGAGCGCATGTTGCTAGCAGCTGTATGACTGGTTAAATTGAACCAAGCAATAAGATAATAAGATTTTTCAATGTGAGGTATTTTGCGTTGTGACTATTGATTGAGCTATCATTTTTTGCTCTTGTAACTCAATGATCAGTATGGACCATGAGGTCGGTCGTCTATATTCGAAGAATTCTCTGGTTGGAGCTGTTCGGCTCTCTACTGCCGTGAGGGTCTTGTTGCTGCATATTATTCCAATGCAACCCTCAGTTGCTTTGTAAAACTCAAGATAATGACGCTGGAGATGAGAGTCTCGACAGTCATGTCTAGAAGACTTAAAAGAGGTAAGGTATAAAAGTCAATAGTATGTATATACCGGTACCCAGTGACAGAAATGGTAAAATGGTAAGGGGCGTTCTGCAACTCTATTCTTGGTCGAGATAGAAAGGGGTTCCGTATCCCACTCCGTCATATGGTCAATCATACCCGTGACATGGAAAATCTAGCAAGACGAGCAGGTTTCTTGGATCTACTTCTACTTTCTGATGGACGGTAAGTCATGGCCATCAAGGTTTCTCGTACCACAGCCAAATCGGAGACTTTTCGGGGACTTTGGATACTTTGCAGGGGCTTGGGATAGATGAAAGGAGGCTTCACGACGTGTATAAATGCCAGGAAATAAACCACTTCTAAGTAAAAGGAATTAGAGACAGAAATAACACATATTACTTTAGAGTATCCAAGACCTACGCTATATCTTAAGACTCCTTGAATATACCTTTTTTTTTCTTTTTTTTTCTTTTACAAATCATTACCTCCTTTTCCCCAGCCATCAAATATTCATCATGGCGAGCACGCAACAGAAAGAACTACAAAAGCTCTACGGAAGCATCAGCAACATCAGCGATGAAGAACTCGAGCGAGCCGTCGTAGACTCAGAGCGGATCATGAGGGCTCCCGCTGGACTGTTGCTCGCTCAAGCAGGTCTCGACGGGTCGACCACCAGACCGTTTAGCCTGCTAGACAACGCCTGCGGAGTAGGTCCCATCATGGCGCACTTGCAAGACAATATCGACATGAAGGTGCTATCGGAGAGCAAGATTGTCTGTGCTGACCTCAATGGTAACCTGGTGGACATGGTGAAGAGAAGGGTAACGAAATATGGGTGGGTGAATATCAAGACGGCGATTGTTGACGCCCAGGTTAGTGGACTATATCTATACCTTGGCTGTAATGATTGTTATGATATATGAATACATCTAACTTTACTCTTCTCCCCCTAGAACTCGGGTTTCTCAGACCAGTCTTTCTCGCACGTCACCATCAACTTCGCTATGCACATAATCCCCAAGCCGGAAGACGTACTACAAGGTCCGTGTGAATGCGAGCAAGCAAAGTCCGACTAAGATTAAAACATCTGACAAAAGCTTCCAGACACTATGCGGATCCTCAAGCCAGGCGGCGTGTTCGCGATGACCGTCTGGCACAAAGATAACAAGGGCTGGGTAACCGACCTGAGGTCGTGCTTCGAAGCTCTCCCTTTCGACGCGCCGCTGCCCGACCCGCTGCCGATGGCGATTCACGGGAAGCACCAGTGGACGGATCCGGAGGGCGTCGAAAAGGAGCTGCGAGATGCCGGGTTCGAGAATGTCCGGGTCGAGACGGTGCCCCTTGTGACTCGAGTCCACAGCGCCGAGGACTACCTTAGTACGTACGGGATGATGAAGGACTGGATGGTCAATACGCACTGGAGTGAGGAGAGCAAGCTCAAGGCTAAGGATATGTTGGATGAGCATATCGTCAGGCATCTCAAGGAGAGGCATGGCGATCAGGGATGGGATCTACATTGGACGGCGGTTTTGGCTACCTGTCAGAAGCCGGAGTGAGATGCTGGTGAGGTTTCAGTGGTCAGATCATGTCGTGGTTATCTGAGTGAGAGATAGATATATGGATTCTCATAATTTATCTCAGCAAGTAAAATGATGCTTGTTGATGGATGCCTTGTAGATGTGTTGTTACCACTCCGGTGGTTAGCAGTAGGTACCTAGTTAGTGATAGAGCCGCTATCGATAGAGACTATTGGGGCCGTTGGTTAGTGGTTGCAGCGATTACGTTAGTGGTACTTGGCGGTACTGTGGTGTAACAAGGCCCCCTAATCAGGGTCGTATTAGGTCCCTGCTAGGACCCTATTAGGTCCCCTAAACGCAACCAGTAGATTAAACTTGGCTGTCGTTCAGCGCTTTGTCTCTTGACAAGTGTCGATAAGAAAAAAACAATAGTTATTATCTTCACACCTCGCGCGAGGCATCGACATGTTCTTCGCGTGCTCCATGTCCGTCCTACAACCGTAACATTGATATTTGAGGTGATCGACCATGTCATTCATTGCGCGCCTGGTTCTAGGCGCGTTGTCGTCAGCGCTTCTTATCCCCATTGCGACGGCCAACCCCAATCTCCACGATGGCGTCCTACCGTCCTACCACTTTGGCGCACCCATTACTGTTGAGTGCATGAACAGGAGCATGTGAGTTGTGCGCATACATCTCTTGTTATCTCTTTCAAGTCTCCGAAAGGGGATTTATTAATGTGGCCTACCTACTGACTTTGTATGTCTTTTTAGAGAAACCGGCGAACACATCCAAGACGCTAAGAACGAGATACAATGGATTCCCTTCCCCGTGTGCAACGAGACCGGAAACGCCCTCGAGTTCCACTACGGCGTCGAAGGCGAGATGAACTGCACCATACCCATGGTAGACGACCCTTTCTTCCACCTACTAGAATTCTACATCCACAGCGACGCTCCCCTTGCCTGTCGTCTACCGGCGCGCCCACCCGCCCACGTCGAGATGGTCGGCGAGAAGCCTTACGAGCAGGAATATATACCCTTGGTATTCGCATTGGCTGGCACTTTACAGCTGAGCCATCTGCACATCAGCACACACCTCAACATCTTGCTTCACAGCACGCCGAAACACCATATCCACCACCACGACAGCGGTGTCCTCGATAGCGGCGCCGCGTACAGCACGAGCCCCCTTAGCCATATGGATGGAAGCTTCACCAGGAAGCTGGTTATCGGCGATCCTCTACCACTGAGCTTCAGCGTCAGATGGTTCCCGACCCCGGCCTTACCCAAGACGGAGGGCAAGGTAGAATGGCAGGGGATGGGTGGCCATATCTACGCGAGCACCATCTTCTACGCCCTCGTATCCTTCGCCGCCGGCGTCTTGGTGTCGTGCGTCTACTTCTTCGGTATCATCCTCCCCAAGAGGTTAAAGGGTCGGGGTCTCGGCGGCGCTACACCACTAGGTTACGGTATGAATGGCGTTGGTAACGGATGGGGCTACTCCAAGAGAATGGATTGATTTCCTGGGGCCTGGCGAGGTGACTACTCAGGTAGATTCTTGTACATATTATGAAGATGATGAGGATCATGTATATCACTATAACTATCACTACAACCCTGGGATTGTTGGTTGTGTTAATTGAGGGTATGGTAATGATGTCGGATGCAAAAAGGTAGCTGCAATTAACGAGACATCATCGGACAATGTCTTGCCTAGTCTTAATACAGAATCACTTATTAATAACATTACTTGACCCCGTGCATCGCTATCGAGTCGATGCTCATTGAACCTTCTTCCTCGCGTCACCCACATCAAGACGCTTGAGTAGCCTTGCATACATGTCGACGGTTAAGAGAATCGCTATTCCACGGTTAGCAAAGCTCACACAGCTTTTTTACGTACCCTCCTAGAGATTAGTTACTATCAAACTTACCAACAGCTAAATAGCCACCGTACAAACCACCCAGCAGCACAACCTTCTGCTCAGCAGTCACCACAGCCGGGTCCCAGAGGAAAGCCTCGTACATGCACGTCGCCGTCGTCAGCGCCGTCTCGACGCCATACACCAGAAGCAGCAACTCGGCGCGGCCGCTCAGCCCCCCGCCGCGAAGGAGCGCGCGAACGGCCCACACCGATACCGGCAGGTGGAAGACGAGCTCCAGAAACGCGAACAGCGGGAAGAAGCTGGGGATTGGCGCAGGCGGCGGCGCGAAGAACTGGTCGTTGTACGTCTCTATGTAGTACACCCGCAGCTCGTACAGGAAGTGCAGAGGTGACGAGGGCGGGACCCAGAGGGAGGATGGGTAGAGGGGGACGAGGTCGACGCCTGTGTGTTGTTAGGTGATATGTTACTGTAGACGAATGACTTAAAGGGTATATATTTGAGATGAGTTTAGAGGGTTAAGCGCTTACAGAATAAGACGGGGAGGTGGATAAGAAAGTACGTGAGGTACAGTTTATCCAGCCAGTACCGAGTAGAAGAGGCCATGATGAGGTACAAGCCTTAAGGAGGCAAATATAATGAAACCTATGAGCTTTGAACTATATGTATGTTTTAGAGAACGGCGATAATATTATTAAAGTTGACCCAACTTGACAACCTCTTCATAAGAATAATATTGAGGGTTGAAATAATGCAAGGTAAGAGCTTGAAATGAGACGCGGCATGTGCGCATTCCTTTCTACACTGTCCGTAGCACTGTGGTCGTTTTTTCGTGTAATAGGGGTACGCACTATATCTTGAAACTTTCCCTTATGTCACACAAAAAAGCAAAAAATCCCGAGATTTCTTATCTTTGTGACCATGTACATTCCCTCGAATCGAATCATTCCAAGCCATCGACATGGCATTTGGTTGGATAGACACCGGTGTTGTTGGTACTTTCTATGCAGTATTGCTTTTGATGGCGTGCTCATTGCGACGCTACGGTCATCAGCCGCACCGTATCGGTCTATATATCATTCCGAGGCCAGCCCAGCCCAGCCAGACATTGGTGAGTCAAGTTGAGTTTGAGATGAGTTATTTTTTATTCTTGTTAAGTATCTACGGAGAACATCGTGGTGATTATGGAGGGCTCCGATCGATTCAAGGTCATCATCGTGGGTGGCGGCGTCGCTGGCTTAACCTTGGCAAATGCCTTGGAAAAGGCTGGCATCGACTTCATCGTGCTCGAGAAGTATGAGATTGCCCCTCAGCTTGGTGCCTCCATCGCCATCGTGGGTCACACCGCAAAAATATTCGATCAGATCGGTGCTTGGAAACCCATGTACGCAACGACTTTCCCACTAACGGCTCGCCATCATGTCGATGAGCAAGGAACTGTGTTTGACAACTCACCTATTTTCAAGGTCGTGATGGATAAGACGAGTTGGCCAGCTGTATTCATGGAACGTCGTGTTTGTCTTGAAGCGTTATATGCCAATATCAAGGACAAGTCTCGAATCCGCACATACACTGGCATTGCGTCTTATTCACAGACCGAACATGGCGTGACTCTGACCACCGACCGCGGTGAGACCATACAAGGCAGTATTATTGTTGGTGCCGACGGGGTCCATAGCAAAGTCCGGAGCTTGCTAGCTGATTCAGTCTCCGAAGACGACCCTGAAAGATATCAACAGCTTATTGGGGGTAGGCCTGCCGTATTCTAAATCGCCTGAGACGAGATATGTTAACGAGGTCGGAAGGTTTTACTTCTAATTACAGGGCTGTCTTTGGCACAACACCCAACGGACTGAACAACCAAACACCTAGACAGTTGCTACCTTACGGGGTTGCCCACCATATTTACCACAGGGGCTCATCGGGTATTACGTCGGCTGGGGCTAAGGGGCTCATATTCTGGTTCCTGTTTGTCAAAGAAAAGTCAACTTCAAGAATGCCAAACTGTCCGCGCTACGCAACTTCCGACACCGCGGCTACGATTGAGAAATATGGGGATCTAACTGCAGGCCCTGGGTACAACTTTCGCGACCTCTGGGAGAATAGTATCAAATCGGGCATGGTTTCTATGGAAGAAGGTGTAATTCAAGGACCATGGAATAATGGTGGCAGGGTCGTGCTTGTTGGGGATTCTACATGCAAGGTAAGTATCGGAGTCGATGTCTACATAATAACTCTAACCTCTCTAAATAGATAACGATAAATGCTGGTCTAGGGGGAAATCTCGCTGTCGAAGGAGTGTGTCGTCTTGTCAACGAGTTGGTTCCGCTGCTACGAAAAACCCAGGCACCTACCACGCATGAAATCGTGGCCAGCTTCGACAGATACGAGCACATGCAACGTCCTAGGGCCGACTTGACTTTCAATGTCGCGTACCAGGCTACGCGGTTTGAGTCGATGGACTCGTGGTGGCTGCGCGCTTTGCGATGGCTGTTTCCTTGGATCCCGCAGCGGTTCAAGATTAACCCCCTTCTGGACTACTTGAACGCGGCTCCTATTCTTAATTTCTTACCGAATCCTGACGACCTATCGCGAAGCGAGCGCGTGACTGCAAGAGTTGACACTGAGGATAATTTAGAGTAGCAGGTGGGTTTACGAGATAGTCAGGTTCATCTAGCTCTACAGCGAGATAAGGC
This sequence comes from Hypoxylon perforatum, assembly GCA_028571165.1. Classification (NCBI taxonomy): domain Eukaryota; kingdom Fungi; phylum Ascomycota; class Sordariomycetes; order Xylariales; family Hypoxylaceae; genus Hypoxylon; species Hypoxylon perforatum. The sequence goes on along the minus strand of JAOXNQ010000006.1, from coordinate 1,857,487 downwards.
CAACAGCCTACTTCTCGGCCTTTTATCAATGGATATTTGATGTATACAGGCCGCCTCATGCTTCGAGAACCGGTGCATACCTGCTGATCAAGCTCCGGTCATAAGTACCTAATCAACTAGTGTCCCATAATACTTCTTGGTTTATCAATGCACATAAGGGCCAAGTGTTTCGACGATTTTTGATCTCCTTATTTAATTTAAGTGACTAGGAAAGACATATCTGTCATAAAACTACTCTTATTGTATAAGTGCACCTAATATTAGGTAAGTTGTTCCCCATCCCAGCGGTCATTCGCCAAATCACAATAAAGGGGGCTGACAGCAGAGAAAATGACTAATAATATAACTATAGTAACTAAACTCGTCCCCATGCAACTCCATCACTCCAACGCACGATAAAATCAACTAGAAATAGAAACTTGAAGCCCCTTTGGTCCTTTATTAGGGACCTCATGCCAAGCGTACTGTCCCAGCGCCCGTTTATTTACCGCTTAGCAGTCCTTGGAAGTACTCCCGCGTAGTCTTCCCCTTTATGTCGGGATAAAGCCCCTTGCCATCGAGGTAACCGAGATACGCAGCATATTCGGGCGTATTATCACCTCGAAGACCCCAACAGTTGATATACTGATGCAACAATCGAGCAAACCTGGCATCTGGGTCCGTAGGGTTCTGTTCCAGGACGACTTTGGAAGAGTCTATTGTCTTCAGGATTTCGTCCGCTGGCAACTTTAATCATCTGCATGTCAGTTCATCGTTCTATCTAGGATGTCGGTTTCATGGGGCATGGTATGTGACGTACGTAATTCCTGATTGATTTTTCGCCGCTGAGTTCATCCATGAGATCTGCGACTTGATTGCCGGTGAGCACCTCGGTGTACACAAAGACCTTCTTGTTGAGAGTTCTAGGATCCGCCACAATCTTCGCAACGTATACGCCTACGTCAGACAGGCCTGTATATGCTACGGGTACCGTGCCGTCGCCAGCGATGAAATTTAGGGCCTTGTTCACTGCCGCATCCGTCTTACCGGACGGTAACTCCGGTGCGCTGTTCTCGATCCACCAGCCAACGTCAATGACGGTATATGGCAAGGAGAGGCGCTGGACCGCGGCGAGAACATCGTCTTTCTATGGCTATGGTTAGAAATAATCTAAAATCGTAGAGCGACGGGGAAACGAACTTCATCGCGCAGATCCATGACTCCTCTCGCCGCCGGTGTACCAAAATCGCACGGCACGAATCTTCCCACGCCAGCTTGTTTCGCTGCTTCGGCGAGAGGTATCTGGTCGCCTAAGCGGTTAAAGACAATGCACGATATCACCACATCTATGCCGGTCAGGACTTTGACCAGGTCCTCTTTGGGACCTGTCAAGTCTGCGGCTACGACATGAATGCCACGGCCTTTAAGCTCGGCATTGGCGGCGCTGTCAATAGTAGATGGACGCGCAAGGGCGGTAATATCCTTGGAACAGATGTTAGTTTTTAGAAGTATGAAGATACATAAAAGGGAAAAGGGGCACCAACGTAGTTCGTCTCAGATGCTAACAGTCCATCTACAACCGACTTGCCTGTTCGGCCTGTAGCACCGACTACTGCAACCTTGATCGAGGAAGACATATTGAGATTTGTGATTGTTTCGACTAGATGATAAAATAATTAGAGACTGATTTGTATCAAATTAGTTACCTATGTTTTGGAATCTGAATTTTGGAAGCCCCTTTATGTGTCCAGTGTCACAAGGGGGTAGAAGCCAGGCCTACGACACTATTTGTCAGCGACAGCGTATAGCTGATGGATTTGTCAGCGCAGCCATCGACGCATTTCCAATCTTGCCAATAAATCGGACTATTGACCATTATCTCGGAGACATTCTAAAGACAATCGGACCCTGTTCGTGCAGATTTAATTGAATTAAGTCGATCTATACGGAACAGAGCGTTGGGGGTGATTTGTCAATGTGGTGATTCTTGTTGAATCCTCGTAAGACCTAGCCAGCTCGGACTTTTAACAAGGCTCAGAACCAGGGCGCAGCAACGAATGCGAAGAAAGCTGATAAAACTTGTGTTGAATAGGTACGTAACCTCACAACAAGACAGAAAGCTGCCTTGCGCACCTCCCGATTAAACAATCAGACGACGTTTAATTGTATGGGTAAGTACAGGATGTGTGCGTTTCCTACGACGCCATCCTCCTAGGGAAAGAGACGTCCATCTCAATTCTCTACATAATTTTGTGATGTATCTGCTCAGTAGTCGTCATCTGGATGGCACGCGTATTATCTTGCCATGGAGAGTCAACTGTATGCCGAGTGGTCTGTCAGGACTGGAACGTCGTAGCTGGGCCAGTTTAATACGTAGACCATCCCTTTCAGGATACGTGGTTAGTAAAAGGAACAAAACATGGATAGATAAATAGATACCAAGCTGACTTACTCCAGATGCGCTGATAGTTTGCCCGGTAATCCAACTGCCATCTTTGCTGGCTAAGCTGGCCACGACGTTTGCAATCTCGGAAATCGTGCCGAACCTGTTCTCGATAGGCGTCTGTTTTCTCTGCATCTCTTTGATTTCCTCCGGTATGTTGTCGAGCATGTCGCTCTGCACGGGGCCCGGACATACGCAGTTGACCGTCGTTCCGTTGTGGCCCAACTCGGTAGCCCAGCATCGAGTCAAGCCTTCGAGTGCCGCCTTGGAGGAACAGTAGAGCCCGAGGTTCTTGAAGCCATACCTGCCGCCGACCGAGCCAATGTTGATAATGCGTCCATCGCAGTTCAGGTACGGCAAGACCCTTTGCGTTAGGAGTATCGTGCCTCGCACATTCATGTTGTAGACGGCGTCGTAGTCGTCAATCGTCAGCTCTGCCAGCGCCTTGACCCTTTCTACTCCGGCATTGTTGACAAGTATGTCTACTTTCAACGTGCCTCTGGTCCATTCGAAGATACCTTCCATAAGCTCTTTGGCCCCGTCAGGTGTGCTAAGATCAGCTTGGTGGGCGTAAACACGCGGCTTGTGGGGAAGTGACTCTATGGTTTGGCGGATGGTTTCAATACGCGTCTGGCTGTTTGGCGACACATATGAAAGAATTATCTCCTATCAATTTGTCTGGGTTAGTTTCCAGCTAACAATGAGGCATATATATTCCTAGGTATATATATGGGATGAATAAACGTACTGCTGCTCCTCGCCGAGCCAATTCAATTGCGATTCCTTCCCCGATGCCTCGAGATGCTCCAGTTATTATGGCGGTTTTGCCAAAGAGTGGCAACGCATAGTCCGACATTTTCTGTTCCTCTTTGCTCCCGAAATAACTCGCTGGTGATTGTCTGGTCTTGGGGACGTTTGATTGTTGGCTCCTGTGTTACCTAAATATCTCCCAGAAATGCGGTAACTTACATCAGTTCGGAGTCGGCTTTGCGCTCTAAACGCCGATCATGTCTTATATCCGATGATCTATGCCATCATCCAATTCATACGGCATAGAACCCGCCAAGGTGCAAGTTTGACGTCTGGAAACGAATCTCGAATGCGCCCATTGGTGTGATGTAGGTGTAGTGAGCGTCATGTGTACGACCCTATCTCTTTGCTATTGTCCTTCGGCATCGTTACTGCAGGTGTAATGGCATTTGAACGTCTAGAAACAAACTCGGAGCTTGTAACTGTCTAGATAGTTGGAACGATTTTCGTATCGTACATGCCACTACTGCAAGTCGGTGGATGATGGCCTTAATGGAGCAGCCATGATGTGCTCGGGTTTTGGTTGCATGTGAATTAACTAATAATATGAGATTCCAATATACCAAAAAAAGTACATACTCATTACGCTGTTCTTAAATCGTCTATATATCCAAGCATATCCCGTTTCTCGTCACATACGCGTGCGAATTCTAAGAGTAACCTCCAGACATATAGCAGCATGTCCTCTCTCCTAAGGACTTTCGCGCCCCACGATTGGCCTTCTTCGGCGATAAACTGGGCCGACTTATCCCCCTTTTTATCTCTAGTGAAGTAATCGAGGATGGCGTATAGATCCTGAAAAGTATTATCCATAGGCGCAAAATGCAGCCACGGTACGAGGCGGGCGTCGTGCCATTCGGCGTAGACGGTAGCTTTGATGGGGAGCGAAGTTGATAGGAGGAGGCCCCTGAATCTGGCGCTAAAACTGTTGCCATCCGCGTCGGGTATAAATTTGTACTTGTATTGTTCCATCATCGGCACGCTTTCTACTTGGGATAAGAAAGGCCTGACGTAATCGCAATCGGAGTCTCCTGGAAAACAGAGCAGATTGACAAAACCGGCATTAGAATGCTCCTCTAGCCAGGCGCCAATAGTTCCCTCACGCCTCCGCGGGAAATCGTATTTTTCTACGGGCGGCATCTCAAACGTCATGGCGCGGGAGTTGTTCTCCTCCATGCCGGAAACCGTAGTTCCGTTTAGCATTTCGATGAGACGGTGGCGCTGGAAATGCGCCCAGTTCTCCTTTTTGTTACGACCACCAGACGCGACACCGCGCCATACGACACCATCTATCTTTTGCTTCCATGGTGGGCCGTGGGTGTCTCCTCCGGAATAAAAGGGGTCGTCGGTTAAGTACATGGCTCCGGGTATGAGAATCTCGTTGTTCACTGCCAACTTGCATCCTCCAAATAAGGGGATAATCTCCTTGCTAGTGGCCATAGTCAAAGGCTCAATGAATGTGCCATGCAAGCCACGGAGGTGGGGTTGGGTGCAGGGATCCATGGCTGCGGTCAAGTTGCGAACGTAGCCCTTGTACGCAAACTCCGGGTCCCAGTGGTCTGGGAATTCGGGTAGCTGCTCGATATTCTCGATTGGTGTAGCGTCGCGCGACGGGGACTCGGGCGAGCATGCAACTTGTGTAAGGTTCCAATAGTTTCCTCCCCACCACTTCGGCTTATAAGGTTCGACGGTGTCACCCTTGGCGGCAATATCGGCGTCGATCGGGGCCAGGCCGCTATATTCTGTTATAACCTCATCCGTCGACTTGACCGACCGACCCTCCCGCTCCTTTTCCAGTAGACTCGTTACATCTTCCCACGGCACGATTACTCGAGATTCGTCCATGTAGTTGATCGGCATATCCACGTCCGGTAGCCAGGGCGCTGCCTCATTGACGAGGCCAGTCCAAAGCTGCAGCCATGGAACCTTGCCTGTCGTGTCGCCCGTACCGTTGGCGACGCCATTTCGCACGCGAACCACGTAATCCCACGATGCCGCCCTCTCGGCTGTCGTACGAGGGTCGAGCCCCCAGAACGGCGCTATATCGGCGTATATTCGGTCGAAAAAAGACTCGACGATGATCGCATCGTGTTCTGCCGCATATTTGAACCAAGCATCGAAGCCAGGAGGCGGGTGTCGATCCCTTCGCTCGCGATACCTGGCGGCGGCCGTCGGAAGGTCAAAGCTTCGGTCTTTCAGCAAGTTCTCGTGGTAGGTGTGCGCATCGCTGATCAGCTGGTCGATAGGATGGTCCGAAGTCTGATTCCAGAAATATTCGAAGTAATGCGAGCCGCTCTGACGGAGGAACCCCTCAGGGCGGCGGAATAGGAATATGCCGGATAAGGTTATGGATACGACAAAGGCGACGGCGGCATAGCGAAGGATGGATTGCCATCGCAGGGAACATATACGACTGTCTGGGAGGCTGGCCAGCCAGTCGCGAGGGCTACGGTTGCCCAACATGGAGCGTTAACCAAGAAGAGCGCACACAGCTTTACGACACAGACTCGACACGCCTCATGGCGGTGGCTGCGATTAGAGGAAGAAGCAAAATGGGGAAGGCAAAAAAAGAGCGAATTGATACGAGTCGAACAAAGGAGTCGAATACGTGGTGGATTCGTTAGAAACGACACGAAAAATTAGAGACGAGGTTCTCCATTAACGCGACAGCGAATTTGTCCATGTAAGCCCCTTGTACTATTTCCTTCTGCCTAGCCCACCAGCCCATCCACTTTATCATTTCTTGCCTACGGTTGCAACGATGCTAGTCAGGCCTGCATGACACACCAATGAAGTCAGGGCGTTGTGAGTCTTGGCTGGACTCTTCGCCACAATACGCTAGAGTGGCAGGATTGTATTTGTTACAATGGGACCGAAGGGGAATGTGGTTCAACGGCCAAGAGCTGAGTAGGTACTCAATACATGATCCTGGGATTGGCGACATGGGAGGATGCCACCCATGCTAGCATTAGCCTCTTCTAGAATTCTGACCCCTTACCCCCTTATTGTGGCATTCCTTAGATATCTTTTAGAGTACAGCATTTTGAGTATTGCTACTTTTTATAAGCACTTATATAACGAGACGAGCGCAAGCCTCGAAGCTACGAAGCCTCGAAGTCTCAGTACAATTTCTCTTCCCACCTGGTTGGGTTCGTCATCCGGCCTTAGACACTCTCCACAAGCGGGAATAAGTGGAACAGGGATCGTCATCAAGAGATCTTGGTGGTTCTCTAGTACCTAACTAAATGCTTATAATTATGTGATTTTAAAGAAGACAACACCGTAATTCTTTTTACCTGAATATGTTTGAAAATTAAAACTAAATTAGGCAGGTAGTCTTCCTAGTATGCAAGCCATCACCCTTGGTAGTCAGGGCGGATCGGTTGGAAATCCTTCCAAGCCACGTTTGCGCAGTACCATACCTCTGGTACCTACCGCTTAACTAGGTGGTTAACCATATAATAACCTCCCCACTTCAAACTTCTATGGTAATTATTGCTATGACCTATGACCTATTCATCATCGAGGCCCTTCTGGCGTCCGTTTGTGTTTGAATACACATCGTTACCAGTCCTTCCCAGGGATGAATTTGGTGAATTCTTAGATGACCCAGCTGTGTCTTCGGTGACATAGGTCACTTGGCGTATAAGTTGAATCCATTCACTGTTGAGCTGGGAAATTCCAGACAGCTGTCGTGTGGATATGACTCTGGCCACGTGTGCTCTATGCGTTTGTATAGATTGCCCCTATTCATCCTATATCCAACAGCCCCTTGGGAAAGTCATAACTTCATCGTTGGGCCACGAGTTCTGACATATTGCCTGAGTTTAATGACTCGATAACAGTCGCGTCATCGAAGCTTGTGTTGGGCGACGGAATGATGCTGTGGCGGGAAATGGACGGCCTAGTCCTCTTTATGATACTGGAGAGAGAAAGTTGAGAGTCGGTAGTCGCTTGTTCTGATCATCGACATCGCCCTCTTGAATTTCGCTGGCCGGCCAAATTCGTCCATCGTCCGTTATATCAGACCAGACTAATGGAAAAGGGATTAAAGGTGTTCCTTAACTGTAAGATCCCTGAGTCTGTCGTTTTCGCAGGAACTGTGAGTGGTAGGACCAACATCCCCGCTTAGCAACCATAAGTGCGATACCGTGACGAAGACATGTGTTTTCCAGTGCTGTGCTATATGACCACACGTCTTACGTGCGGTCCTACGTGCGGTCGCAAGAATTATTGGTGCCTTGAAAAGTTGCTTGGCATCGGTTGACGTATTTCTTGGTGCCGAGAACGCATCTATCTTCCTCTTCGTCGACGGAGGTGGAAGGAAGCTTGAACTTCGAACCTTGGATGTCATGAGGAAGACTTTCCGCGGCTCGGATTTTGTAGCCAGATACTTGAACGGTTAGAATCGAGAAACATCGCTGATGCAGCTCGCATCGGCTCGTGAAGGCCGTACGGCGTCACTTATTCAAGGCACTCATGGGAAATGAGATCCACGAGAGGAAAAAGAAAGCTGCGGTTTACATGGTCCCATTGGCAGCACGATGATGAATCTCGTTTCCGCCAGCTCATGCTCTAAAGAGAATCGCTTCGTTTGCGTGCGTTTGATGAAGAATTCGAGGGTGCGGCTAGTAAAAAAATGTCGTGTTTTTGTATCAAGCATAACAGGTATGGAATGCTATATTGGTGGCGTCAATATTAGGACTACCAGTTCCACATCGCCGTCGGCATTTCTCAGCGGAGCCCAGTGACTGACGATCTTTTCCTGCTTGAGACCTCTAGCTAGTTTCTTGTCGAACCTAGCCGAGCTCTCGCTCCTAAAGCTGTCCCAATCAGTCGCGACAGACTTTCCGGCACCGACTGTGCCCTTCTGTTTGACGTTGGATCTGTGGTTCGTATCGACGATAAGTTCGACGCTGGTTGATTTCCCGCACGCAATCCTCTCTCGGATCGTCGATTTGAAAGACTTGGTGACCGAGGGAGAATGCGATTTGTCTGCTAGGACGCGGAATATGTCCATCTCCGTGATGTCGCTGCTAATAGATAAAAGACTGGCTACCTCATCCGAGTAAAACATGATATGTAGCTTAAAGTTGTGCTTCTTCCGTGTCCCGGACGGAGTGGGCTGTCTTTGGTGGATTGAAGATATATGCGACGCACTGCGTTTTAATAAAATGTGGTAGGAATAGGTAGTCGGGGAATTTGGAATTCGGGTTCGAGATTGGAATCTCTGGGCCGAAAAGGCATTATCCCGCGTAGACTGAGTCCCCGCAGAGCTTACGATATAGTCGGACGAATCGGCGGATGTTAGAGTAGAGAAAGGGTTACGATGCGATTTTCGGAACTGGTGCAAGAAGCGACTGCGGGAAGTTGAGCTTCGAGAGCCCTCCCGGCTGTGAATGCTGCGGTCCCTTTCTGATTTGGTTTCTGCTGCGACTCCTTTTCGGGACGATCCCTCGCTCTTAGTATGTGAGCCACTGTCCGATGCTAGGTCGGGGTCACATGCGTAGTCTAAGGCACGTATTAAATCCTCTCGTGTCTTTACCGAGCCGGAAACATTAACCTGCGCACCAAGCCAGCATCGAAGGTGGCCCTTCTGGTCCCGCAAGGGGTATATGAAGCACAAGTCCCAAGATTCCTTGCGCGAGTTTAGCAGAAGCCCGGTGGCCGCGTATCCCTCCCCCAAGATAATATCGGCGTGCGGCCCCTGTAGGAATTTACACTGCTGGTGTACAGCTTCTTGTAGCGGACAGCCGGTTACGGCAAGGAAAGAATCTGTGACGGCCGTCACTATTGATCCTGAAGCCTCAATAATGCAGAAGCTCTTCCCAAGGCCGGGGAATTCGGGTTTATAGGAAGTCATGTTAAACGGGCTCAGCGAGAGGGCCGTAGCAGTGCAGTGTATCAATTGGCGTTTAACAAAATCAGGAAATATAGTCGAGACCATGTGGCGTTCGATATGAGACCTCGACTCGAGAAAGACTGCCTCTAAGCTGGGCAGAATACTGTGTGCGATGCGCTTCACGTCGGTGTTCAAGGCCCTTGACACCATAAGAGGTAGGCTTAAGGAATGAGTTGCCCCTGACGTGATGAAGGAAGTTGAGATATCAGTTAATATCGAGGCCAACTCGTTGGTTGACTCGGTATATTCTCGAACCTATCCGGAAGAAGACAGCAGTGAGTTTGGGACTATATTATTGATGAGATAGTGTTGGGGCTGGATTACGGACCTTCATTAAAAACTCAAAGTCCCCTCCATATCCTTGCTCCCTACAATGCCTCCTAAAGCCCCTAGCGATGACAGGGTCATGCAATGCCGTTCGAAAAGAGTCGGCGTCCAGAGTCTCGGGTAACGACGGACAACAGGAGAGATCCCCTGCCGGCCACGGCATACTCCTCTGAAGTGAGGGGCTCACTTCACCTTCGTCCAAAGGCAAATTGTATATCGACGAATAGGGATACACGCGCGAATCCTTACTGTAATCCGTGTACTGGCTAAGAGCAGATGCGTTTGTATGCAGGCTCAAACCAGAGTTGCTCCTTAGCCGTAGTGACAACCTGTCAGGGCGAGGTGGTGGACTTCGTGATGTTGGCGGAGGAGAAATGACACGCGGAGTTGACAAGTCATAGCCAAGATGCCCGGTGCTTGTTGAGACCAGCGGTGTTCTGTGTCCACGGCGATCAGAGATATTGGGTTGTCCTCGGGACTCGATAGACTTGCACGATCGAATCGACATGACCTCCAACCTGCCGTAGGGCGTACTTGTTGCTAATCGAACACTGCGAAATGAGAGTGCTTCTCAACAAGCAACGGCGGAGGCAAGTTGATGGTCGAGAGGGTTTTCATGACTAAGCAATATTACCTTCTGAAGACCGCATCGTCGCGAGTAACTAACTCGTAACCAATATATGGTTAGGGAAGACAATGAAGGGGTCATCTTGAAGAACACGGACCTATGACCGACCTAAGTATTCCCATTTACCCTATGATAAAGGAACAAGAACTAACTATCCTGCTGATCAAACAACAGACCCAGACCCGGGGTCCCGGTATTTTAGGGTATTCTAGATCGTTAGTGTCCGTCCAGGGTTGCGCCATGGCTCGCCGCTCAAGCAGGTTTGACGCTAAAGACATATATCATCGAGGGACTATGCCATATAAGGAGCCGTGGAGTTCACGATTAGTACCAACGATAGATTCAAGGCGCGAACACGATCGCAGCTATCAGCCGCGACGCACTTGTCTAATGCGGAGCAAGTGTCCCGAATACGGGGGAGCCCCTGACTAACATCATTATTGATTGCCTAGCGATGCCTATTAGTAACGCGCAAAGGTGTCTCGACTGTTACACATAGATCCCTAGGTACCTAGATAGGCGAGGCCGTGCCACCTACGTCTGGAAAGGTCGTCATCGTCGCGTTTCTTCAGGAATCGTTACGATTGCAAGTCTCAGGAGCTACCATGGTTAGTAAGCGGCTTCTTAGACCGTGACAGGGTAGCTGATTTTGGACGAGGTGGAACTTGGGTCAGGTTAAGCATATACATATCCAGACAAGCGTGGCCTGACTCGTCCGATCTTGTAATTACCTGCCTAGGTACAGTAGATACGGAACTAGGGCATACTTTCGGGAGCTACTTCTCATAGGAACAAGTTTTGGTGCTATCGGCCGTAGAGGGAAATCATCTACTAGACCATAGATTTCCCCGTACATAGAGCTGGAGGTCATCTTGCCCATCGATCTTGGGTGGTTACGTAGGAAGCACGGCATTCTAACATATAGATCTGTGTATGAACTGATCAGGTTGGCGATATTTAATTACACGTGAGTGGAGCGGACAGCGGAATCAACTCTTTGGTTGGTGTTCGTGACGTGACGCGTCTGTCACCTTTCTCTCATGGGTCTCAGACATTGTCGAAACGATTAGAAAAGGAGACGCCAAAATACAAAGGTTCGCGGACGAGAATGCCTCGTACGGCCGTAATTCGCGACGACTCCAATGGACGCCCGGCCCAGGCCTGGACAGACTAGCCATTAATCTTGGAAGATTCGGATTGCACTCCACTTGGTCGACCGCTATGACCAACAACCAAGCTATTTAGCCCGAAGACTAACTAATATTCCGTTGGCACGGCCGCTTGTTAGTAGATCTAGACGATGCCCGTTGCGATCCCAAGCAGCTAGATCGAAGCTGCATGATGCCACGATAGTGCGACAACTTTGCGCCCTGCATATTAGTCTGCATCGCGGCATGCGGTACTTTGAGGGACCGACGCCGACAAATATAGGGGTATTGGAGCGTTACCCATCATATCTTTCAACAGATTTATCGAAAATTCAATGCCTGTGGGATGTAGATGAAGCGGAATAATGCGCAACTAGTTCGATTAGCGACATTGCTGCTAATACTGCATGTAGTCAAGGACTTCTGCTGCAGGTAACATCAGTTGAGCATAGGACATCAACTGCCGGGACAAGCTTTAAACGGTTGGATGCAGCAGTCGCAGCTTTTCAGCTCCGGACGCGAGTGGTGTTCCGTTTCTTCTGTAGAAACTCGGCTTCCTTATCCTTTCGCCATTGACAGCTCTCTGCAAACTCGCAGGTCCGACACTTGTACGTCTCTTCAATAGAAACGCCTTCAGCATCTCGTTCTCCACGCCACCACTGCAAGTTTTGTTTAATGTATGCATCCAATGCTTCGGGATCGTTGGGAAACGCATTATGCCCGAGAATGCGACCGCCATCTCTGTGGCGGTATTGAACGGCGAGTAGGTTCCCCAGCGACGCGGGACCCCGCGGGAATGTCTCTTGTAGCTCGGCCTGCAGCAGTGGGAGTATTTGCGCAATGGAGCGATACCTGATCAAATCATGCGGTGGTGTTATCTCGGATATCCGACTTGGTGTCGTGTCTGGCGATTCAGCGGCATTGCGCCCAGCGCGGGTGGAACGAGAAGATGACGGTGACTGTTCGAGATTCGAATCTGCATCGTAGAAGACTTCATCGTGGAGATTACCTATCTGTGCCATAAAAGCGTCAGAAAACAAAGCATCTGCCCTTAGGCCGTATCGATCCATAATGGCAGTGAAATCCACCAGACCAGAAGCCATATTTCCCAGAAGGCGATGATACAGGAATAATTGAACCCTGGCAGGTCGAAGAGCCGCACCGGTGGGCAACCTATCTGATCCTCGAGTTTTGACGTCGGTTAAGTAGAACCTCTTCGCGTGCGGTTCCAAGTAGTCTGTTATAGGCGCCTGTTGATTGGAGTGGGCTGCAGAATCCCGCGACAATTGCGACAGGTTAAGTTCCTGCTCGAAGGCAGGATTGGGACTTTCGTGGCTCACTTCGTCGATGATGCCGTTGACGATTTGGCCCTCAATCATCCCCCATACTTCGAGTTCTCTGGTCAGACCCGTGTCGCGGAGTGTACGTAGGCCTTGAATAGCGTTCCACAGACGCAGCGCAAATGCCTCCTCTTTGGTAGCTATGCTGACCTGAACCGTGGTATGTACCTCGTCTTCCAAGGTCTGATGGACACGCGTGCCACCTCGCATCGCTGCCGTTCTTGTCTTCCTCCCACCGGGAAGTAGGGTAAGCGTGTACCAGTATTGTAATTCGCACCAAGCACCGGAGGACAAATCCGTAACAGTGAGCGGCTTCTTTGGAAACGAGCGAAAGCGTTGAAGAGGGGACCGGGAGTCCTTGAAGGGTTCGAGCGGATCGAATTTGGGACCTAGAGCGACTTCGGATTCTGCGTTAGATAGAGCACGGCTTACTAAACGCTACCTGTTAATTAGACACGTCGCGCAATAAGAGTTGGCTATAGGTAACTTACTATCCGGGTACTGGACTTCACCGAGCGATATTGGCAATGGCACAGACGCTGGCGATTGAGAGGTCCTTGGTAGCATAGCGGGCGACTTGACCTTCTTAGGCAGAGCATTCTCGAAGTGGCTGCGTAAATTTGGAGCATGGTGACGACCTTGTGATTCGAGAGGTAGTGCAGGAGTTGAAGCGGTGCTAGTGGGATTAGTAGGCGAAGTTGTCCTACTGCCGAGGTCCTCGAGGAGTTGATTTACAATATCCTCCTCTCCTACCGAGAAGTCAGATCCATAGTCGCTTTCGCGATCTAATATGGGAGCAACGGAGGCCATGTGAACTTGGAAGTCAGCTAGCAAACCATTATATCTGGTATGTGTTGGGAAATAAAACAGTAGCTAGAGTAGGCGCGGTATGGTTCATATATGTTAAGCAGTCGAGTATGGAAATGTTAGAATTGTTAGAAGCGCGAGTCATGATCGAGTCTCTTGGGTCTTGGGTCCTGGGTCTTGTGTGTGTTCTGGGCTAGACATGACGCGATGAGCGATGGGGATAACAAAGATGCCTGGGATGCCTGGGATGCTGAAAAAGTGGGAGACTCGAAATCTGGACCCCTCCCTTGAACGCGCTAAGCCCCTGTCATAACGCGCTGTCACATGGCTTTTAGTTGTCTGCTGCCTGCTGTAACCTCCTACAGCGCTATCCAATTAGAGGGGAGCTTATCTCCTGTCAAGCCTGCAGGCCTATGAGCCCCCTACAGCAGGGTAGACCTAAGCCACAGTTAGTGGCTGTCAGGCAGTGCATTCTTCAGCTTCTCCTTTTCTTGGTGCCCTAGCTCCCTGTAATACCCCCTGAGCATTTACCTCTGCAAAAACGATCTCGTATCCTGCTGCCTCCTTAACCTAAATTGTAGTTCTTGTTGCCTAGCATAGCAGACCTGAATCATTCTTTATCGGCTACTTGCCACGTGGCTAGCTTTCATCAAGTTGACGAATTGATCCTTGGATTTGAGAACGGGCTGACAGGTTCTGCGATGAGCGGATTCTCGTAGCAATCAGGTACGTACCTCGAAGGTTAGTGGCCTCTCGGGCAAGAGGTTTGTTTCATGTCATTCAAGTAGTTGTAGGCTCCAGCTTAAGGACAGCGCTGGCTATTACCTCCTAGGCAGCAGAGGAATACAAAATGACCAAAACTCGCATCCTATTTGCATAGATACATCAGCCGAAGTTAGATGTATCCAATTGGCCTGTCGAAAAAACAATAGCATCATAAATTCATTTTCAATAATTCAATAATGGGAAACAATCACGTTCGCACACCCGAAAGGAACTCTTTCAGTATGCCCCTGGGAAAATCTTTAACCTCAGGCTCAACCTCAACTTCAACTGGTTTCACGGACCTACCTCCTGAATTGCACCTACTCATCAGCCAACAACTTATCTATCCCGATGCTCTATCCCTGAATCATACCAATAGATATTTCCGCTCACTTGTCGACACGGGCCTTGAGCTCAAGGTGGATTGGTTGATCGAGCGACGGAGCCTGCATTTAGAATGCCCCAACGATCGCTGCTGCGACCTAGGAAGCGACCTGAAGTTCTGCAGGGGCAGTGTTAGGTAAGCTTCCTGACGACAACCAATACACACTTGCCAGGACAGCAACATTACATATTTAGACATGGCCGACTACTAACCCTTCTACAGGCTGCTCATGCAACGACGCCGTGAGCATCTCGAATGTGAATCCCGCCCCGGCTTAGGATGTCTCGTCTACGGGACGAGCCGGTGCTCACATCGACGACAGGTCTCTACGCGGGTTAAGCGATGGCTCCGTTCGCGTCTTACTCTTGAGCTATGGTGGATATTGATGGCGCTAATTCCCGTTTTATGTGGGTGCTTTTGGGTATCGGAATTCATGAGATGGGAATGAACATGGCCCTGCAGGTGCTTACTCGCACTCAGGGGCTCAGGGGGCCTCCAAGACTCAAGCAGGGTCTCCTCCGTGCAGGTGTACAAGTACGTGATAGGAAACAACGGGGATAGCCGCCATAAAGGCATCAAATCCTTCGTAACGTACTATTAATTTCTAATTTCCTACATGCCTTGACAGCACGTTGACTGACACTTCAGTAGCACAAGCGCCTGAGACACTAATCACCTATCCGAATGTGCTTCCGTGGGAATGCATAGGGGCCATTTCACCACCGTTGCTATTTATATCTTATGTGGCAGCCTTGTGTTCACCGGGTGCCATTAGCTGAAGCAACCATCTTCCCTTCCCCTGAAGCTCTTGAGTTACACATCAAGGCACAGGTTATGCCTACCTACATAAGGATTGCGTTAACTATGACAAACCATTACTTATCTTGGGTCTAATTAATATGCACATGTTACGCATGGTATAGGGGTTGAACATGGTGACGATGACTGCAACAACGACGACTGGACTGCTATTTTCCCTCGGGGTCACACAAACCTCACAAGCTGACCCCGAGGTGACATTACCCCCTATTCGGCCGCATCAAGGGCCAGTGCCAGCTAAGAATAATTATAGTCCAGCTCCCAAATCTCGGGCCTCAACGAAATTCACATGTACGGCGGTAGCATCAAGTTGGCCGGACCTCTCACAGAACAAGAATCATCCAAGAAAGTTAATTTAAGTGACCACACCGGTTTCAAATCTTTTTTCTCACCGGGATCCGCATCGACTACAGCAATGATACTGAATCGTGTGAATACTAGGTAGCTTTGATCTATTTCGATCCATCGCCCCTGCTGGTCCCAAACTCGGTCTTCATTATTATATTGGCTACACAGGAGTGCCTATCTTGCCAATATGACAAACGAGGCCGCGTCGGTGACTGACACTTGGGTTTCAAGTTCATGAGATGGAAATGATCGTCCCCTACATCTTCACGGTCTAGGCGACAAGCTACAGTCCTCAATTTGAATTCTTGTGCACCTATACAGATATATAAGCTATCACAGTTTCCTCATTTTCGAGAGCTAACCAGCATCAACAAACTCACCACAGTCTGCAGTCCCCGTCGACAACTTCTTACAGATCTTGAATCGGATTCACCCACTACTATCATACACATTCTCCTTTATTTCAATCGCCACTACCAACTACAAAATGCAGTTCACTACCGCATTCATCGCCGCTGCCATTGCCGGCTTCTCCTTCGCCACGCCTACCACCGAGAAGCGCTATGTGCCCGGACAGTGCGGTATACACGTCACTCAATTCCAGAAGAACGAGAACGGCGTCGGTAGCGCATACCAGTTCACGGTACAAATCAAGGACGCCATCGGTGCAATCATTGGCGGAGTGGACCGTCGGGCAGTAGCCGATCGTACCAGCTTGGATATTACCAGTCAGCTCCCTGCCGTGCTCATCCTCACCGCGGGGTCTGTCGATTCGGACCCGATTACTTTCGCCTACAATGGCCAGTCTTGGTCCAGCTCCTCTGGATGCAGTACCGGTGGATATCAGAACGGAAACCGTGAGATGGATTGTGGATTTGCTTGTTAAGCAGCTGGTTATCATAGACTGGCTCATACCACGCGAACCTCACGGAAATGAAAGAAGTTGGCGCACGTTCAAGCGGGTCTTGAGATAATTAAGGATTTCCTAGTTTATAGACGATTTCAATATGTATCAGTTTCGATGCTTTTTATATGAAATATCATATTGGTGAATAGCCGCCCAAAACATATGGTTAATATTGATTTCCCCTCCTAGCTCTTGACCAAGATAATGAAGAGACTAGAATGTCGCTGAAGTGCTTTCCACATGAAGTAATCAACTAGATGCCGGACCTTGAAGTTCAACAGCATCTACAATATAGTTTGCGCTCAAGAACTCCTGGTCACCACTGCCGTACACACCGAGAGTCAGAGTGTTCTGCCCACTTTTCAACGCACTCGCAGGAACGGTCCAGGTATAGACCTCGCCATATCCACGATACGCCCCGCGAGTTACGCCGCGAGAATCAATAAGGGTCTGAATATTACCTAAGTTAGCTTCAAGACGCAAACGATAAGGTCCACATCGACGTAACTTACCGGAGCACCTGGGTCTTTTCCAGTCCAGCTACCAATCGCTACAGACGGACGACCTCCTTTAAACGAGAGCGTTGTTCCAACTCTCAGGATAAGGTCTTGGACTTGGTTCGAGGCGAGATTGAAGTTCACTTTGACACTGCCACCAACCTTTGAGAAGAGGGCCATGGGAAAGTCGCTCGAAGATGACTGTCCTACCGTAAACGTACCTCCCCAGGACCCCATACGTGTATCGCTAGGGTGCATTCGCTCGATCTTATCCCCATTCCTTAGCTCTTGAGGTCGCCCGTCAAAGTTGCCGATCCGCCACACGATGGAAGGGTTCGGCTCTGCCGAAGCAATGTTCTTGGCCGTGTCGCTTCCGGCTTTCACAGTTACTGTATCCTTGGCTACTTCGTACTCGCCCTTGTACAATTTCATGGTGTAGGTTCCGGTCTTCATCAAGGGCGACTTGAACGAGCCGCCGCTGGCTTTCGCCCAATATTGCGCTTGGTTATTGTACCAGTGAACGATGGCCTCAAACTCGCTCGAGACCCCTGTGGCCGAGCCAGAAACGGTCCCCCGCTGACTGGCTGGCACGTACCCCTGGATGCTGAGATCTCCGAAGAAAGAGGTGTCCAAGTTTGCAGAGGGCTGTCCCCCCTTACTGTTGGTACGTGTTAGCTGTTAGGTACCTTGTAAATCTTGTGTTGAATTCAGCAACCTACGTGAATTTCATGGCGTAAGGTCCCATCAACCCGAAACGCCAGGCTTCTGTTCGGACATGGCCGCTGTTCATGTACCAATAGAGCTCCTGGTCGCTACCGGTCTGACTATTGATATCACGCATGAAGGGACCACCAGCTGAGGTCTCGTACGCAGTTCCAGGCATAATCATCCATACGGCGACATTCTGGGAGAAGTTATTAGCTGGATAACAAAGGTAGATACGTTATTTATTGGGGTGGCAGTCGTGCTCGAGTCACTTACCGATCCTGTCACACCGTGTATTTGATCATCTATAAAGCGATCCGACGTGTACATCTTGCACCGGGTCTGCCCATTTGAACATTTGAACGTGTCCTTGCCCTCGAATGCGGTGCAGCCTATGGTGTTGCCAACATCACCGTGCACGCCTGTTGGTACGTTTGTCTGACGCAAGCGAGCAAGCCACCGGAGCTCACCTGGATCAACCTCGCCAGTAATATAGGTCGCCATGTAGATTGTCGGGTCATCTGGCTTGGCTACATAGTAGTGAGTGACGGGTAATGAATTTGATTTGGCCGTGATCTTGATGTATTTGTTGTTGATCGTTTCAGCAGTTACCGACGAAGTTCCAAGCCCCGAGTTGATACCAGATGCTTTACTCGTGCCTTGGTACTCGACGCCATTGAATAATAGACTGGTGACATCTCCATTTGCCCTAATACTGATTAGTTTCGCGGCACACATACTAGAAGCAAGCAATTCGAACCTGTTGACTTCAAACACTAAGCCGCCATTTGTGTCGACCTACGACACCAACATATGATTAGATTGGTACCGACCAGAACCATAATGCATTGACGAACCTTGTATCTACTACTCGTAGTAGTAAGACCAAATGCGGCGAACGCGCAGTCGGCTAATAGCGCGAGTGCGAGAATGACTGGGGTAGCGAACATTGTCATTGACGTGCCGAACAAAGAGCTTCTGGCGCCGATGATGGCAATGTTGAAATATCGTGTGAATGGTTTTATATACCTAGGTACGTATGTAATGTATGCGCTCAGTCGTCCTTCGTTCTCAGGCTCGAGACGATGCCTAGACCCAAGCCGGACAGGGGCCGTATTGCCACCCAATATCTCGGGAAGACTCAAATTTAACGTCGTAGAGCATGGTATTCTAAATACCCCGTGTCACAACTTGATGAGTAATTTACCGTGATCCAATAACGGAAGCAAGTTACAGCGGAGCACAGTTGCGCCGTGACCGATCAAGGAAGACGGCAGCCCGGAAGAATGCCACGGCCCTGGCGGCAGAACGCACATCCCCAGTTTCCACCGGAGGCAATATAGATTCGGGTTAGAGGGGACCGAAAAAATCGAGCTACTCGCAGAGTGCATTTATACCCTGCGTACATCGCCCATTACTAAATCCATTTGTCAATGTCTTCAATCCTGTTACCCCCTTTGAGGAAATGACGGCCAATGGGGACTACAACTGCGGCCTCTAGATACATCTTATAGTGTCGACCAGAAAGACAAGCTTGCCTTTGATTGCCCCTAAACACAGCTTCAGTCAACAATACTTATATCTTACACGAACTATCACTGCATCAATTGGTATAACCCTTGTGCGTTTGAGATTTAGGACGTCCTTTGCAGTAAACTCCACATAGCCACCTGCGTCCACAGAAATAACGTACCCACTCTGTTGTGGTTTCTTGTTTACATCACCGTCTTGCTTCTGAGCCCATCTCGTGTCTCCCAAGATTTTGGCTGGGCAAGTGATCAACAAGACGAACATAGCCAGAAGCATTGGTGCCACATCTAACGCCTAGTTAAAGAACTCGTTAGGCATATCGTATTCCTCTTGGCCCTGGAGGTATTCAACTGCATTGGCGACGGTTCGCACAGTTGACAGAATAGCCACGAGCTAAATGCTATAGAAATGGGACTGCCATCCCATGTTAGGGTCCCGAATAGAAATCTCGGGTAGATTTCATTCAAGACGTGTATACAACAACGTAATCTGTAGCACGAAGAAAGGCAAAGCATCGAACTGAGAAACGATAGTAAAAAGAGGACGATCTTGGATCTCTTGATTGCCGATGCGTTGCATGAAGCGAGAAAGATGGATTCCACTTTGGTTGACGTGGTGAATATGCTACAGTAGCAACCCATAAGTGAGTCTAGACGGTGTTTGTAATGGTGATACTTAATACTGGCCAAGGTATACTCAAGAAAAGCGAAGTTACTTACTGAATAATTCAAACTGACATAGTCTCCTAGCTCGTAGCTGATGACCCTCTATCCATATTGTAGGCGGCATTAACGCGCAATTTTGAAACAGCCGAGCGAAGATGGATGGGGGATTGAGAGTATTTATATAGGTAGCTATGGAAATCAACGATTCCGTGGAAGGTTAACCTTTGTTTCAATAAAATGCTATAGATATAGTTGCTAAGAAGATTTGCGCAACCCGCACCCCCGCGTATGTAAATGTAAGCTTCTAACGTGCTCCATGAAGGGCTAACTTAAGAACTTAGGAGATATGATGATACCAGTAAGGAGATGACGAAACTTCCAAGTCAGATTGTCAACTTTAGGAAAAAGACGCCAGGTCTAAGACAGAAAGATCGCAATGAACTGATGTAGCTGAGCCATCCCAACACTGGCCAGTTACAGACACTGGGAGCTATATGTTACATAATAATGGCAGGTAATCAACAGGTTACCGAGTGCGCTTCAGCCATAAGGCGAAATTTATGTAGTGGTCGGGCTACTACAAAAATACCTAACAGTAAAATTACAAACTAAGCCTCGGTATCTTCTGATAAACCCGGGCCTCATTGACGGCTTTCTACTGCCAACATGAGACGCAAGGCAATAGTTTCCGCAGAGAAGGCCGAGGAAGAAGCCGCAATGGAAATTTTACGAATATCTTCTTTAACCTCTCTCACTGCCGGTAGAAGACCTGCTACTTAAGCTGTTTCCTTTGACATGCGTACACTTGATAGATTGAGGTACTAAAGGAGCATGATACTTCGGTATTTTACTGATATTTTCTTATTAAACTCATAGTGTAGTCTACCGTTGGGTGATATAGGTCGACGAGACGACGTGAATCCCTGGCGACACTTCCACCTTAGCATCATTTGACGCCATTCGACACCTGCTGCGGACCCATTCCCCCCTTTTACTCTAATCCTCCACTTAGAACAGGACCCAAAGGCTGTTTTGTGATAGTCAACTCGTCATCTCAAGGCAGTGCATTAGCTACTACGCGGGTCGCTAATAAGTTTAAGAATTTGAGTCATGTAACCTAGTTCTATGGTTAGAGGCAACCCGGCAGTGCGGCAGCAGTATTAGGGACTTCATTTGAAATTAGCAAGGCAATAAAGGTTACATTATTGTCTGCCAAGCCAATGCATGAGAAAGCCAGGCTATGTAGATGTTTGAGATCTGCGCTTCCAGGCCCGACCAACTCCGCTGATTATTGAAACATGCCCTACATTTGAATGATTTAAACTACTTGAAGACTTTGTTTGGTTTCTGCATAATGAGACGCTACCAAAATTAGGTGATCAGGGTCTTTACTGTCAATGCACGTGTGAATTTCAAAAGGGAAGAATCTGATTGGTGTGTTAGCAGGGTCCCCGTAGTTCAGGGGAAACTTACGCGCGTCTAAATCCCCACATCACCAAATCGATACCCACATCATTGTTTATGTCGTCGGCTTCTGCTTGGATTGTTTCTAGATAAAACACAGCCCTGGGGGTGATTCATGTTAGGACCCAAGGGTAGACGTCGACCGATGCACGTCAACTCGCTTCCCCTGGCATCCTTGTAGCTCAGCTTCCCCTGATTGACTGACATATGCAAAGATTTCCATTGGTAGATGTCGAGCGGCAGTTGCTTCACCATGACGGCTTCGACCATAGTTCAGCCGCTAGTCCTGGGGTAGACGACCACGAATACCGGCCCCACGCCGGCCCCATCGCGGGCGGTTCCTCTTTTAGGAACAGTGCAGTCTCTGCCAGCCTCTGCCAGCTCCAAGGTTGCTGGGCTGTTGCAGAACGATCTGATTTCTGTGGAACTTATACCCCTGTGCCACAGGCCGTCGACCAGTAGCAACGTTCCTATTGTGAATATTGCGAATTCGTCGCACACGTAATCCTCTGTTGCCAAGAACTCACGATGATGAATCTTGACCCACAGGTCGATGAGAATACCAAAAGAGGCACGCACACATAGTGACGATCCCATGGATCTCAAGAGGAGAGGCAGTAGTATAAGTGGTCGATGGCCTCGATGGCCTTTTACTGTTTTGTGAAAGCAGCAGCACCCGTTTGCATTCCTTCACTTTGAGAACTTCTTTGGTTCTACTTCCTTCGTTATCCAGTCTATCCTTCATTCGTCCAGTGTATATAACTACCAGCCATTCACAATGCGATTCACCACATCCGTCGTCTCCGGCCTTGCCCTATTGGCCGGCTCCGCCATTGCCCACCCTGGCCACGACCTGACCCAAGAGATCAAGGAGCGCCGCGATTTCCTCAGCACCGTCAAGCGCACTAACCTCGACCACTGCGCATCTAAGCTGAAGGCACGTGGCGTAGATAAGCGCAATGTCCAGCGCCGAACTGCTATGCTCGAGAAGGCGCGAGCCAAGAGTATGTCTCAATATCTAACGCTTCCGTTAAGGCGCTCAAGTGCAATATACTAAATAAATCGTAGGGGGCCTGAACAAGAAGCGTGATCTTGCGTCGGATTTGGCTACCGACCACAACTCCACCGATCTCGGCTACACTACCAACACCGATGCCGCTACTCTGTTTGCCGGCTACAACTCCTGCCTCTTGACCCCCGAGGTCACCCAGGGACCTTACTGTAAGGACCACTGCCACTATAGTAAGCTGCGGTTGCTAACAACGGAATCTAGATGTCGGCGGAGAGTACGTCCGGGAAAACGTCATCGAGGACCAGGCTGGCCTTGATACGATTCTTGACTACCAGGTCATCGATATCAACACCTGCGAGCCCGTAACCGACGTCTACGTCGAGATGTGGCACTGCAACGCTACTGGAGTTTACGGTGGTATCGTTGCAAGCGGCAACGGCGACAACTCGGACGAGACCAACATCGACAACACTTGGTTGCGCGGCATTCAAAAGACCGACTCGGACGGTGTTGCCCAATTCGAATCCATCTTCCCCGGTCACTACACGGGCCGTGCTACTCACATCCACATCATGGTTCACCAAAACGCCGTCCTCCTCGCGAACCAGACGCTCGGCAACAACGTCAGCGCCAGCCACGTCGGCCAGGCTTTCTTCGACCAGGACCTGATCACCGCTGTCGAGCTTACTGCGCCCTACAACACCAACACCCAAGAGCTTACTACGAACGCGGACGACAGCATCCTGGGCGAGGAGGCAGCTACCGACGGTGTGGACCCCTTCTTCGAGTACACGTACCTGAGCGAGGACATTACCGATGGTATCTTCGCCTGGGTCGCCTTCGGAATCAACACTACTGAGACTACGTCCATCACTCCCGCTGCCTTCTACTACGCTGAGGGGGGTGTCGAGAACCCTAACTCCGGTGCCGGCGGACCGGGAGGTCCCGGCGGCCCCAACGGCACTTCCCCAAGTGGCGTTCCCAGCGGTAGCGCGGTCTCGGCCTCGACTGCCTCGGCCTCGGCTTCAGCTTCCGCCAACGTCAAGTGCAAGCACTAGGAGTCAACCTCTTAGTTAACGCTTGTAAATCTCTATGGAAATGTTTTAGGGTACTGCTTTGTTCTTGTGGCATGCATTCGTAACTGGTTTGGAGCTTATAGAAGGTTCTGTCTGCACAGTCATTTCCGGTGTTATAATTCTGTAACATATAGCTCAATATATTTTCATTGGTGTTCACTCTTGCGGTATACTCTGGCAATTCAACAGTTCTCATGTCCTTTGACTACCTACCGGTTATGTGATTTAGCTTGTCTGCCACTTTACCAGTTGTATATGACGTATGTGGTAGATAGGTAGCCGATGTCAAGGCCCTCTCTATTCATGTATTCAGTCATCTATCTACACACGAGCTGTAGCGCTATCTACTATTGACTTGGAGATCAGAGATCGAATCCCGAGTGTCTCAAGGATACTGCAGCTACACTAACATGGCATAGTGGATTGGAGTCTTGAGTACCCATAGGTACATAGCTGTGTATGCCACGATGGGTTCTAATAAAATGCCCTGTATACCGCAAAAGAGTAATACGAATGTACTGGTACTTTTACTACTGCATCTTTTCAATCATTAGTTGGGAATTCTGAAAATATTACCTAGTACAAAGCAATCTGACGCGGGCCATTTGTGGCGAGGATGCGAGGTATATCTACTGGAGTTTCACAACAGAGAGGTATTGATGCCTAATGTAGGGGTGCTCTAGCCCAGTCTGCGAAGTGATAGGTACCTACTTCCCCTCCTAGATCGATACAATTGCTTTCGTTTATACATCTTGAGAACTACTGAATACTATTTTCAAAGCGCAAGCAGACTTATGACTCTTTACCATGAAAGATGAACTTGAAACCCTGGTCGGTAGCACAAACAAGCTAAGTCTTACCGGATCATCACCAGGTGCTATACGTCCGACAACCAAAACAGGAAACGATCCTCTTCCAGCTGAAGACCTTGAGAAAACCATTCGCAGATTGATTGTACTCGAAGGTGAAATAGAGTCACTGTTAGCGCAGCTTCGCCATGGGTTGTCTCCTGACGATCAAACCCAACTGCCATTCAATCAACTTCGTCTAAGAACCCGAAAATTCTCATCTCTTAGTCATAAATATAATAGGGTAGTAAGAGACCTAGAAAGAACTACCGAGAATCGAGTTAGGAAACTTCTTAGCTGCGGGCATGGCCAATTCAAGGAATTACTCTCCTATTTTGACACTGACATCAAAGACATTGCGCTTAATGCTCTAAGAACTTCTACAGAAGATACTCAGTCCATAGACAACAGAATTGCCGCCAAATGGTACGAGGAAGTTACCAAATCCTTCGGGATGCTAAATATTAATGGTTATTTCGATCATCAAGATGACTCAGCCTTAGGGGGGCTATACGACTCGGACTATGAAAGCGAGCAGTATTACGAGCACGAAGATCGTCTTGATGTCGACGAGGGATACCGGATGAGTTATTACTTGAACCGTGAACGAATAAAGCAGAACACGGAGAGCAGTAGGGAGAGAGAGAGGTTGGATTGGATTGGATTCTGGGAAGGAATCCTGCGGAATTGTCCTATACCAACGTTATTCAATCCACCGACCTGCAGTCCATCTCGACAAAATCATCACCCTCTATATCTATTTCGCGTCTTTGACTCGCAAAGCCGGGGACGCAATGATGATGACGTCGTCGCTTCGCAGGCTAGCCAGCGCCAGGATGTTACAAGTGAAGGTGATATCTTCTCAATGGAACCTACCAATGCTCGGTCCATGCTTCATGCGCATTTGACAAATGAGGAATTTTGCGGCGAGGAAGATAACCTGGTGTCTTGGACAACTTCACTATTATTTGCAATTCAGTATGCCCTCTATCGACTCTATCGACAGTACAAGTACAAATCAGACCAGAACGACATTCGGATTTGCGTCGTGGATACTAGAATGTTTCCGCCTGGGCAGTTTATACAGGATAGGACGCTGATTCAAACGTTTCGTATAGACACGACGGATCCTTACGATTTCTTTAACTTTCGGCTAAGCAACGAGGCATACTTCAATGGTGAATATCTTTCTCAAGGATCAGTCAGGCACAAAGGGAAATCATGCACTTGCTCGCTAAAAACCATGCTTGATGCGGGTCTCGATAAACTCTATCCAGAGTTCGACGATTCAACTGGCAAATCCAAATGGACAAACCGAGTCAAAGAGCTTCGAAAGTCCTGGTCGGAGCTTGGGATTCCGAATGACGAGGAACTGCGGCGCAGTCTCGAATTGGCCACAAATTGCTTCCAAGGCTGCGATAACCTAGAAATGGCGGCATTATTATTGTGCTTCAAGAATCGAACATTAGAGAGGACCCATTTCGAAGGTAAGTGGTAGGCATTATGGATAACGCCGTGCACTATTAACTAATAAGCAGTACCGCCGTCGTGGGAACATCAACCTCCGGAGGTTCGGCGAGGATGGGGTGCTATTCGGTGTATTAGGGAAATGATGAAGCACACGGTGGGTGAGGAGGATGAGGGTGACGACAGTCGAGGTGAACGTCGAAACAATGAGGAGATATTGTGCAAGATTTTCGTGGGGTAATTTGACCGCTTTATGATCAAGAAGGGCAAGGAAGAACAGCAAGTTGTATTTACCATTATAATGGTCGTCTCTGATCTAAATGAAGTTTGTAATGAAATGAGGAGAGTCGGATTAAGATGTAGCGTAGCAATAGGGGGTCTCCCGTTGCTATCTAATCAACAAATTCAATTCCTCATCGGGACAGCCAACCAGAGCATTGGAACTTAAGCGAATCCGAGGCGTCGCATTGCATAGTGCGTAAGCACTTAGAGGGGCTGTGTAGGGCTGGATCCAACGATTTGGATAGCGGCGTAAAAAAACCGACAGTGTATAAAAGAAGCGATGAAATCTTTCAAAAGGTTGCAGTTAGAATATTTGGCATTTGAGTCCTCATTAAAAAATGCCTGACTCCTCTCCACCACCGCCTTATCCAGGCAATACGGGACTTGCGCATCATGTCTTGGGGGAAAGCGACCAGGAGAAAGGTAAATGCAAGATCCCGCACGGAGATCCACTTGAGCTAAATTTTGACGGCAGCCACTCCGGGCCCCGAGTCACGTGATGACTACGGACTGTACGATGACGACGAAGACGACTGGGAACTGGACGACGCACAAGAAGAACTGCGCGCCAACCAACAGAGAGGCTATAACCACCGTGATCAAGAGCTCATAAGCGCGTCAGTACTGGATGAAGCAAGATTCTCCCTGCCAAATCCGCCCGCACAGCTTCCGTATCCCGTTATCCTACCACAGAGGCGGCCAAAGAACCGCGATCGCGGATTCATAAGGGCATATGCACCGGATCTGATGCGCTGCGGTATCGACCAGCGCACATTCATGGCCTTCCTTGACGGCTTAGACAAGGCGACAGCGGCATCTCCGTGGGTAAATGTCATTGATCTTGCAGGGGGCGCTGCCGGATTCATCCCCTATGCTGTAGCACCTCCTATTGGATTGGCCGTTCAGATAGCTGCCGGGGTCTACAGGGAGACGCAAGGACGCAAGAAGTGAGAGCAGCCAAACCTCGTCCTTCGACTAGTTCTCCGCTAACCTCGGCCTTATTACTCAACCCCAGTCAAAACGATTTCATAGTGAAGATGAACGAAGAGCTCTTCAGACCGCGGGGCCTATACTGCCTTATAATGGCGTACAGACCTGACACCGGCAAGACAGTTCCGAGACAAGGGACCCTCACACAGATAAATATCGATGCCGCCACAGGCACGCACGCCGGCGCAAGCAATAGGTATCGAAGTAACGACGGTACGATGGGTCCGATCGAGTTTCCAGCTTCGGCAGACCTCATATTCCCCGGGCTCGAGGACGTATCGCGGGATGATACACAGGGCGAGGGCAGCATGGGAGATAGCTTCTTAAAGGCATTCGAGAGGTTTAAAAATCGCAGAGACCTTAAGGCCCAAAGGAAATATGTAATGTCTTACGGAATTGTTAGTGGTGTTCCTAACTAACGAAGTACTTATCAGCTGAAGAGGAATCCCACAAGCGCTTTGAGTCCCTTAATGGACCCCAAGGTCGAGCTCACGCCCAAAGATCGAGAAAAGCAAGAGCGTAGGGTTGAAAAGGACGAACGAAAGCGGGAGAAGCATGAGAGAAAACGGGAGAAAAAGGCGCAGAAGCATCCAGAGAGGGCAGAGAAGGAGCCACGAAAGCGCTTGTTGCAGAAGGTATTGAAGGTCAATCCATACGAACCGGTCCGAATTCTAACAAGCTTACAGGACGTCTTGTACATGATGATAATCAACATGCCATCGAAGGACGAAATGGAAAACGCGTTGAAATTGGTTGGAGATGGGGGCATACAAGAAGGGCGTTGCTAGAGTTGGATGCAGCTCAACGCACCGCACAAATTAGTACGTACCTTGTCAAAACAGGTAAGCTACCGACGAGTGGCCGTTTGCAAAGAACCGCCGGATTGCCGAATGTAATTGGACAGGTTGTCTTAGGCACCTAGGTAGTCGAGGACATATCTCTAAACTTGCTTAGCGTCTCTAAATTCGCTTAACACTGCACTTACCTACTTAGCCTACCTAGTACCTGCAGGTATACCTAGTACCTGCAGGTATCTGCCATTAAATGGATACTAAGCATCTAAACATGATATGATATGTGCCTAAGGTACCTAGCAGAATAGTGAATGTGTGGTAGATGGGCTACTTAGGGAGGTTAGCCATGTTTAACCCCTTTTAAGTGGCTACTTGGAGCAAGGACCTTTTTTTCTAGGGCAGGTGCACATGGAAGTAGCAAATGTAAAGTACCCTCGTGCCTTCCCTCGTCGAATTAAGTCAAGTAAACAGTAGCTCTCTCCCTGCCCACAGACCCTTCACTCATTGATGCTATTCACTGGACCAAAACCAATGGGCAACCGGTAATTTCTATATAAGCCAGCCCCCCAGTACCTTTTTATTCCCAAGTTTTTCCTTCAGGTGTCCTTTATTCCTCTGTCCTGGGATCTTTCAAGAACTTCACAGCACTTCGTCCCATACACAAACAAACATCTCATCACACAACAAAGACTTGCACTATCAAATCATCACTAAGGAGTATCTTCAGCCATGGCTAGCATGGGGAGTTCTACCAATTCCCCTGCTCCATCCCCCTCTCCGGACGAGCCAGAGGGAGGCATCTTTATCGACTTGATGCTTCTCAAACCTTCCACCACTACCGGTACCGATGAGAATGCTGAGTCTGGAAGTTCTGCACCCAACTCTAAGCCGGACTCACTCCTGTTCCCCTTCCCTCTTCCTCCCATGTATGTTACCGGTCGAGAGAGCACTGAGCTTCTTGAGGATGGGTTCCTTACCCAGAAGGTTCCGGACGAGTTCGAGCACATCGCGGAGGCAACGCTTTCTAAGGGCTATCACGTTGGCCAGAATGGAAAACATCTCATTCAGTTCGTCGATCCAACGTATTCGTCTGGGATGAACTTCATTTGGATGCCGGTGATATTTGGAATGAGTACGAAGCAGATGCTTGTGTTCCTGAATGAGGAGGGAGGTCGTATGCGAGCCCTGGCAGCGAAGGGTGTTATCGGAGCGACTGTTCTAGCTACGAAGTACGACATACTAGAGCGAGTTACCTTGGCACGACAGGAGAAGATGGTAGAGTATTTCGGACTCAAAAGCAACGAGAACCATGAGACTAACAGTGTGAAGGATGCGATCATAGGCCACAGTGGCAGCAACGGGAAGAATGGCAACAACGCGAACGATTCCAACGACGAGGAGAGCGACGAGGAGAGCGACGAGGAGTATGAGGAGTGGACAGGTATAGGAGATGTCAGCAATGTCCATCATACCAACAGCAACGTCCATGATGCCAGCAGCATTGTCAACGATGGCAGCAACGTCCATGGTGCCAACAACAATGTCAGCAGTGGTAACAACGTTCATGATGTTGACAACAATTCCAGCGGTGGCAACAATGCCAACAACGCTGCCGACGCCAACTCCAACAAGAGAAACCCAGAGGTGCTCCAGTCACTACTCAATCTCATCAAGGACTCGGATCACGACCTAATCAAGGACTGTATCCTAGCTATCGACCCTGACCTGCCTTTTTCGGCCAAATGGGCGTGTTCGAAGTTGATCCGCTCCTCCATCATCCGTGTCACGAGCAGTACAAGCTTGGCAAATAGAGCCAGGAACGATGCGCTGGCCGCAATCCCGGTCCCGAGTCGGTTGCTGATGTACAAGCATGTGGTTGCTCCTCAGAAGTATGGGACTAATCCAGTCACTGGCGAGATAGGAATCACCAAGTGGGAGCTTCCGGGTTTTCTGTGGTATCATTCCTACAAGGCCTTCCGCTGCGTCCAGGAGCGTGGAATTCGTCACCATCGCAAACCCAATTCGGACAAAGACAAGATTACTGCAATTCTCAGAAGAGCAGCTGAGGGGCACCGAACAGCAAAGAGCGTGGACGATATTGACTTGGCGATGGAGGACCTCAAGGACAACACAATTACCCCCGATGTCTTGCGCACGGAGTTTCCCCAGGTTAGTGAAACATGAGTCTTCAGTCTTGTTTGTGAGGGAGTGCTAACGCAGAATAGACCGGACGAGGCACCAAAAGATCTGCCTCCGTGGCCTCCTTTGACTCCTTTGCCTCCTTTGCCTCCTTTGCCTCCGAGGTCTCCAATGTCTCCAATGCCCCCGGTACTTCCAATGCCTCCGGTACCCCCAATGCCTCCGGTACCCTCAATGCCTCCGGTACCGCCAATGCCCCCGATGCATCCGACAACCCCGATGACTCCGACAACCCCGATGACTCCGATGCAGCACCCTCTCCTGCTAAGCTACCGAGACTCAGGTAGCTTCAGATCTCCCGGGATGCTCGAGCTGAGATAACAAGACACGATAGCAAGGAGCACGGAGAAAGAAGAGTATTACGAAGGAAGGAGAGATGTTACTTATGGCTGATGGCTGTGTTGGAATTTCGGGCAGCCAACACGAATGATTTGGCCACGAAATTGGAGGAGATTCCCCTGAACACTAGATATATGTTTTGTGTGGTAGATATATTCCCGTCTATCCATTCTGCACTTGCGAACCCGAGGTCTGGGGGGCGAGAGCTTTGACACATGGGAAAATGAGATTTCGGCGTTGCGGATATGTGGATTGAGGGCTGGTGAGAGACGGAAGAGGGAGCTAATAGGGGGTGGCGCAGTGAAAAGGGCTCAGCCACAGGTTAAGCTTGCCTCACGCAACTTTGTTAGCTACTTCAGATAGGTAGTAAATCAGTCCTTTGTTTTTTTTCAGAATCATGTCGGATGTTGCACCAATTCTAGCTATCAAATGTGAAGTAACATAGGTAATACATCGCGTCTCTAGAGATGGGGAGTAGTTGAAAATATCTGCGAGTCAAATAACGGATGGAATCCTGGACTCTAATACTATCATGATATGCCTGTTCTACGATTCTCGGAATTTCACGGTATGTAACTAGGTCAGGGTTTTGCTGATATGAAAGAAATGCTAGCCAAGAACAGAGATCCTCAGGATGAAGTAGCGATGCCTGTTTGATTGTAGGTATACTCACGATGGTATTGAGCATGAGCTTGGTACTAGCGTGCTTAACAAGATTGCAATGCAGCGGCTAAAATCTTGGGTTATCTACTTCTCACTGAATTACAACATAACTGGGATACTCCGGATCTCTATCACCAAGCTCGTGGCCACCGCGGCGCTGGGGATTCGTAGGGTTAATTATCACACCAACCCATTCTCCCCTCCCTTTCCGTCAAAATCCAAAAGTCGGCTATACCATGGAGATTCATGTTTGGGGGAAATACAAATGATTGACCCATCGCTTACCGACAACCCTTTAATAGAGATTATGTCATTGGCGAATGATCATTATGGAAGCTAGATAGGCGGTAGTGGGAACCACGTATTGATTCCACGTGTCAACCTCTTCCGCTTTCTTACTATCCTGAGGCGACACGGTTTGTTGCTTCACTTACTGGCTACGTGTATTGCGTATGATAGGCGGGTATTACGAGATTACCAAGCCAGACAGTATCACGACAAAATCCCTCAGCAATTCGGTATGTTGAGCACCACCTGGGCATCTAATAGGGATAATCAGAGTGGTAACTATTGAAGCAATTGTACTATATTGATTTTATCAAGATAAAAACTCAATTTTACAGGACTAACGACCTATTTTAGGTACCTAGGGCTTTCGTAGAATCTACTGAGAAGATAAACATCCGTTTTAAAGTGCCTATACGTAATCACTAACATTGCGGTCAAGGCCTGAGTGCTTGTCTGTTAGCCATAAAGACGCCTCAGCTTTGTTCGGCATAGATGGGCTTGAAGAACCTCTATCCAGTACCTCTGATGGCTCTTGCAAGGGCTCATGCGAGGACTCGAGGCTGTAGGAATGTTGCTGGTTGTTGTAATTATCATAACCTGAAGATGAGGATCCGAAGCTCTTCCTGGTTATGCGCAATAGTAGATGTGTGAGGCGCCAGTCCCCGTTAGCGAAGAATGGTTTGATTGTCGGTGCGCACGCGCAGATGATGATAATCCAATTCTCTGCGAGGAACCAGTAGACTAGCGCTACAGCGTCCCAGGTAAAATCTGGTGTCGATAAGTTGCGGAGCTCGACTGTCTTTACAGCTGCGGCGGCGGTGGCGCTGACCGCTTGTTAGAGAATTTCTAGGACAACGTAGTAAGGGGCAACCTACAGGACACCCAACGACATCAATAAACCGATACCCAGCTTCGTCTTCAGTGGCATCTGCAGGTTCCAGATGATATGAATTGGGAAGAGCGCAAGAATCAAGTCACTCAACGCAGAAAAAGCGCCTTGGAAGTAACCGTAATACTGCTGGACGGTCGGGGCCCAACATGTTCCTTGTGAAGCTGGCCGGACGCGATTCCAAAGAAACGTGACAGGAGAACACTGAGCGAAGGTGATGATGATAAGAAGCAGGTTAACCACGACCAGGAGAAATATTAAAATCCAGAGGAATATCTGCTGCCGGCGGTTTCTATTGATGAGGCGCATGAGAAACAGTGCTATCGAGATTTTGCCAAAAGCAGCACTCCCCGGGGAGAAGGGAACACTAAGCCAAATCATATAGATAGCATTCACTCTTTCGTCCTCTGCGAGGTAGAACGCGTGTCTGCCAACGCCGTAGTGCACCATAAGTGTTACAACGATGTTAGTGACGATGGCTAAAATCTAGTGAAGTCATGTCATTAGATGTATGCAAACTAGAGCCCCAATCGAACTTACCACCGCCATTATCATGGTCCAATCATCCCAACCAATTTTTTCAACGATAACAGCCCGGGTATACATTCGCATAGCTAGTAGAGAGCAACCGACTGCGCCCATAGTCCATGCTGCTACTACTAGACCCGCTCCTTGGTGGACATCTGGTGGGAGCTGGTTCATGGAGGGATCCATTATAATGGGTGACTGATGATGAAATACCAAACTGAGCGAGCCTTGATAGGATCTCAAATGGACTCCTTTTTCATATAATCATTGAAAATAGACTGAGGTGGAAGGCATGGTGTTAACTACACAGCTACGAAGGTGATGCAGCAAGATATGTAAAGAGCCAAGCCCCGCAGGAAGTATGTAGTACAAGTAGAAATCGCACTCGTCATTGTTGAAAAGGACAGGCTGTTGGAGTTTTCGGTTAAGCATACTTCCTATTACGCGCAACTTCCGCGAGGCTTACAATACCAACACTTGGTACACCTAGCCAACACTAGACAGAGTTGTTCAATATTTGACGAACCGAGCCACAGTCTTGCACCGTCAATTATATGATCTAAAGCCGAGGGACAGGGATGCCTGGGTAGCACAGGAAGCATGTTGGTTTTGTGTTACATTAAAGAGGTGACCTCATGCAGGTTTATGATGTTGGTTGGAGGCAAGAGAAATCCTTTGCCCCCCATGACCCTCTGGGAGGACAACTTTGGTACTGCTGATGACATTATTATCAAAAAGAGCGACCTACACAGATACTTCGAAACGTACGATGATATGTAAGCATGTAAAGCTGAAAAATTGTCGTATATATTAACGCTTTTCAGGACCTGACTCATTTGTCGCAAAGTAACGGGAACCGCTGTTACACACTGCAAAGGCAAATCAGTTTCCATCATGGCCAACCCCGAAAAGTCTTCTGCCGACTTCATTGCAGCAGCTCAAAGCGTCCTTGCTAGCAAAGATGAAGCCGCGCGGAAGCAAATGCTCGCGGCCGCCATGCAAGCAATGGCTATGTTGGAGTCTCCGCTTGAAACCGTTTGGAGGGTGATCATGTCGGTGAGTTCCGAAAAGCACTGTTATTCTGCTACGTCGAGTATCTAACAAAAAGCCGTTAGCCGCATGCCCCTTCTGCTCTGATGACCTTAATTAAGGCTGGAGTCATTCAAGTAATTGCCAGATCGGAATCTCCTACATCAGCTGACTATCTCGCTTACGTCTCAGGAGCAGATAGACTTCTGATAGGTATGTGAGCAGTTATTTTATTATGATTTTTGGGAGTTGACACATTCAAGTGCGTCTTCTGCGGCCTCTCAATGCTTTGGGTTTCGTTAAGGAAACAAGTCAGGAGGAATATGCCCCGACGGCTATCACCAAGGCCCTGGTAGATCGTGCTATGCTCGGAGGGTACCAATTCATGTAAGAAATGCAGTGCACTCGCCAACAGCGCAATACTAAGTCGCGCTAGGTTTTCAGCTGCTACACGGTCGCTGGCCAACATGCCCTTCTATCTTGAGAAGACGGGTTACAAGAATGTCGAAGGTGCCCCGGGTCCCTTCCAAGACGCACACCATACAAAGGACAATATGTTCCCGTGGTTGATGAAGAATCCGCCCATGATGAGCAACTTCAACGCTTTGATGACCGGCCAACGTGCGGATCGCAAGCAGTGGTTTGACTTTTTCGATGTCCACGGTATCTTGCTTCAAAGCGCCAAAAATGACCCCCATATAACGCTGCTGATTGATGTCGCCGGTGGCGAAGGCCATGACATTTCTGAGTTTCATAAGCGCTATCCCGATGCCCCCGGAAGGCTTATTTTGCAGGACCTTCCACCGGTTATAGACAGCATCCAGGAGCTCACCCCCAAGGTTGAACGTCAGAAGCACGACTTTTTTCAGGAGCAACCAGTTAAAGGTATAGTTTGCCATCCTATTCTTGTTACATGATCGAGGAGATGGCCGACCTAATAGATAATAGGTGCGAGATGTTATTACTTCCGATCCATCTTCCACGACTGGCCCGATGCGGATTGCATCAAGATATTGAAAAGAACGGCCGCGGCTATGACACCTGGATATTCGAAGCTGCTCCTATCCGAGTTCGTTCTGCCAGCTAGCAATACTCCTCTTTACCCTGCACTATTGGATATCAACATGATGGGTAAGCCTTTCCACCTGGATTTCATTCTATAACTCGCAATATGATATGCTAATATGTCTTTCATCACAGCTGTGCTCAATGGAATGGAGAGGACCGAAGCTCAGTTTACTGAGCTGCTAGACGCAGCCGGACTAAAAGTAGTCAAGTTCTGGACCGTTGGGTCAGAGGTAGAAGGACTGGTCGAGGCTATTCTGAAAGACTGATATTTTCTAGGAGTTGATTGTCGGTCATCACTAGTTTTCTGACTTAGACCACCTATCCCGTCGATGTACTCAAACTGCTCCGAAGCTTTGTCATTGGCCTGAAAAAGATGATTTGTTGATCACATCAACTTGCACTGCTGGTACATACGAACAATACGCGTCCCTTTTATACATTGGAAGCCGCGACGTTATAATTCAAAGCCCGTAGTATCCTTCGGGCCACAAAAGGCAGACCACTCTCCAGACTGCTGGAATTCTCATTTTCAATTTATTACTGTATCTCTTAACTAAAACTTCCGTCTTTGCTGGAGGTTCCGCACTATTTATTCCATGAAGCTTGCAGGTCCGAAAGAAATGAGATGTGAATCACTTTGACTTCTCTTGTTTCTGCCGGTCAAAGAAATAAGGGATACGATAGATCACGATAAACGCCGCCATCATTCCTAACCTAGCTCTAGATAACTCGAAAACCTCGTTATTAAGATTACGGATATCAAATAAAGGAATATTATTTGAACAAAAGCCTCCTTATTTCGTTAGTTGAACTGAGTGAATAAAAATCTTCTGCTTTATTACGAGGAAAGACAACCACCAAGTTAAAATGCATGAAGACCAGGGGCTTTGAAATCGATCAACGCAATAGTTTATGTCTCAGAATACGTATCTAACAGACCATCCCCCTTTTCAAGCCTTCTACATACCAGCCCTCTTCCTTTCCCCTGCCAGATCAGACATGTGGCTGCATAGATCATTCCTGCTTTGAAACTTTGGTTTAAAAGTTCAATATATCTTGTAGAACCCAATCCTAAAATAATATCTGCCGAGTCATCGATGATACAGCAGGTTTGTGCAGTGTAACTCTGAAATTCTTGGCTTACACCATACTCACCATATATAAAACCGCCCCCTAACGTTAGGGGTGGTAACACAGGGTAGACATGTCTCGCCCGTGGATAAACAAGTGCACGTACACCCTTACTGGCTGGCCAATTACATACGTAAAGGTAAAATTCATTCATGGTGTTTCATAGAGTCCTACCAAGAGCCCATCATGATGCCACCCTCCTCCAATCGTGTGCAACCCTATCATTGCCTAAATATAGATCATTAAGGTAAAGCCACACTGTCATTAGAAAGCAAATGTAGCAGTAAGAAGAAAATGCGTTGAATGATTGGTGAACTAATGAATACCTATGTACGTCGTGCCTATGAATTTAGTTGAGTTCAAATCACTCAGGGGGTGGTGGCCTAGAGGTCTTCCCGGGGTCTTCACGAATTTTCTTTCGTTTGGCTATCATCGCACCTTTCCAGGTTAGAATATCTTCGTTTTTGAATATGTCCTATCATAAGAAGCCAGCTTCGACTGCTCAGCTACGTGTGGACATCCCAGAACTCGGGCACGACACCAATGATCCGCCTAGTGATTATCCGGTACCACATTCCTCTCCTGCATGGCCCAGCCAGCCTCCTCAGCAGACTGGCGCAACCATAAATGACAAGGTATCAGAGCTACATGGAATAACTCACGAGAGCGAACTCCAAAGCCGAAAAGTGGCAAAAGGTTTCCTTACATTACCAATTCGACAGTCGCTTGGCTTGGGGGGATGCATTACTGTTGGAGGCGGTACTGTTCTCCTACTCGGCGCAATCGGCTATTTCTACTTCCTATGGGCCATCAAAGCATTTAATACAAGTGATGGTACGAATTCTGTTTGGCTGGCCATTATGCTGAACGGCTGGGCTACGCCATCGATCACGCTAGCATGTCTCGCTGTGCGGGTTATTGTAGCCGCACAGTCAGCCTTGTGCGTATCACTGCTGGCAGCCCTAGTAGTGGAAAGGTGTCCGATACCGAGAACGGGCATCGCCTACTTATCGGTAATGAGAAGCGTCGGAGGTGGTCCCCTGAATCTACTGAAGCACTCTTTTAAGGTCATGGTGGGGAGGAAGGAAGCCCGTCTGGAACTGTTCCTACTAATAGTATTAGCATTATCTTCCCTCGTATCGCAGTTTTCGTCCACAATCCTTCTTTCCGACCTCGGCGTGACGCGCCTACTCCAGAACCCCGAGACCGTCCGACATAACGTCGCATTATGGACGACGCCCGAGAAGGGAATAACTGCCGCCAATATGCTATATTCACAGAATGGAGTCAACCCAACCTTTGGAGAACTAGAATCAAATGATAAACCCTTAGCAGTTCCTAACAACCGCGGTGTCTCGAACACTGGGTTGCGGCGACGTGCTTTTCTCCCTTTCGAACACAACAACCGTACGAGTTTAAGATCGTACGATGGCCCTACAGTAGTAGCAACATCGAGAGTAAACTGTCTCAGGCCATCAATCAGCGCAAGCATATTTCTAGAAGATGAATACATGGGGTCCAAGAATTATACTCACGGGTTGATTCGAGGCAACATTTCCTACAACGACACTTTCGAGCCCCTGGGCTTGGGGTCCGGCGTCCCTCCATTATGCACCCATAATAAGCACCTCACTTCATCTGCTTGTCTTCCAATGAACTTTTCATGTTCGATTCACACCTTTTCGGGTGCAGATATCAGAATCTCATCTGATAGATGGACGACGTCCCTCTGTTCACTGACAGATCCCGACCTCACAACTACCTCGTCTAATGATGAGCACAACAATGGCCATTCTATTAGATGGAATTTGGACGAACAACCATGGGATCCAACATCCGAGTGGACCTTCATGACACTAGCCACGAACATGGGACATAATGACCTAGTAGAAATGAAAGAAAACGGTGTTTCGCAAATGCAACTCAAAGAGCCCCAAGCATACCAGGAGTGGATCAGCTTCGAACTCGCAGATAAGTTTCTTTTGAACATGACGATCTGTTCTGTGGGATTCAATTCAACTCTGGCAAACGTAGGGTTGTCTAGCAGTGTTGATCCACGAGAACCTACGGCCAAATCCAGTCTAGGGGCGAATGTGTCTGTGTTCGAGGATATTCAAAACTTCTTAGGCGCCGGTGTCTCGTACCGCAGCCAAAACGAGAGAGGTGTGCTATCCATGGACAAGGTTCAAGATATAACTTCAGTCGAGTCTCTGTTTCCATGGCAGGGCGCCAGCACAGGCCCAGGAAACAATACTGATCTAGGTTATCTATTTCATATCAACTCTATCGCCCAATGGGTTGGCGTTAGCTTCATAATTGGGACTTGGTCTGGACAGGACTATAGTATCCTAAGCTGCGTCGACTGCACGGGCGTAGGACCTGTGGTGGCAGAAGATAGCGCCTCGGTTTTTCAGAGTATCATCAATACAAGTGGGCGTGTAGCAATAGCGATCGACACTTTCATCATCCATTTTGCGTTTAACTGGTACTACCAGCTGCTGCCGGCGTTTGACGGGGTCGGCGATATCAATGTGTCGTTTTCTGCTGACTTAATCGTGCCTGTACATCGAAGCGGCTTTTTCGCAGTCGCAGCTATTATTCTGGCACATTTGGTGTGTGTCTGGACGATCACGAGTCTTTATGCCAAGCGAATCAAATATACACGTCAGGGGAGTATGTGGCATACGATCTCGCAACTTAGATCAGAAGACACCGAAGCGCTCCTGGAGGTGGGAAATGAACTAAGAGATCGGGATATATCGAAAATAGTTGATCAGGATGACTGTCTAGTCATGATAAGCCGATCGCAGTCAGGCAGGGTTGAGGTAGGGAGATGCTAGGAGCAGGAGATCCCTTGAAGGTAATCATGTTCCACCCGTTGACAATACTACACAAAAGTATGAACGTCATCATGACATTGCCTATTTATCATACTCCAGTTATACGAAAAGGTCAAGTGATAAAATTATGGAATATTCGTACCGGTGGAGTCGTGGTTGCGGAAGAATTTTCATGATCGTCGTTCATATTCTATACCTGCCACTCAAAGCGAGCATCACGAAGGGTTGACAGTTAAGGATGAAACATGATTCGGGATGGAGTGTCAACTTCCAATGTATTTTGAAAATCTATAGCTCCAGTTTCAATACGCTGCCTACGGTAGTGTCTCCCATACTGGCGCTGCCTGATATGTATATGCTTTTCCTATCGACACATCTTCGACCAAATGCTAACGATGACGTAGCTGAGAGCAAGGTCGAGTTGGCTATCACCTGCACGCCCCCTGACGATAAATCGATGCTAGCTAAGGTCATAAGCCCGTTCTGCGCCACAAGAGCCTTCTGTCCATCCGGCGTTATGGCAAAGTCGTCTCCCTGTGACAAGTCGGCGATAACTTCTATCGGACCGGTCGCCGTACCATCAACGAGCGATATCGGAACTGATGCGAAAAGTGCTTGGTTTATGTTCGTAAAGTAGAGCGTATTCTGGAAAACTCGAATGCCATCGATGCCAATAGCAATTGAAGATGTGGTCACTCGCATTGCCTCATCACTTATGACCGTCTCATACTCCAAAGTGTCGACATTGAGTCTTGAGATGGAACCGGCGACGGAGTCTGAGATGAGAATATGTTCGGTATCGTTTTCAGCTAGACGGCATAGCCCATTGAGAAGCTGCGCCGAAGGTATGGCTGTGAGCAGAGACACATCCGCCGGTTGAGAAACAGCACCTCCCTGTAATGTCATGGGACGTAGATCAACCTTCCAGATCCCAGCTGAACCGGAGATCATAGTAAGTCCGTTGACTTGAGCCCCAATCACATAGAAGACGTCCCGGGTTAATTCAGCTATTCCAAGGGTCGCGTTGAAGCTGCTGTCGAGCTCCGCAACCGCAACCGGGTCCCGACCTCCATCTGGGAATACCATAAATATCAGGTTGGAAGTCGTCGATGTGACTAGTAGCTCGCCGCTCGACCGGACTGCAATGTTTTCGAGGCCCTGCGTCCCGGTGATGGTAGCAATTTGGGTTGGTTCGGTCAAACCTGGGACCACAAGCGCGACGAGGGGTACCACGATGCACGCGGCCGAAGCCAAAAGACCCGAAAAACGTGCCATGGAGAAGAGCAATGCCTTATTGTTGAAATGAGATGAAGGATTAAACAAAATGGAATGTGCTGTGTTGTACTCTGTTGCAAAAAAAGGTAAGTTAATTTAAGGCTGCTGTATGGGGCTTTGTAATTTGCGGATTAAACTAATCAATAATCCTCCATTCTCCTAAGTTCTTTGGTTCCTATTACTCTCTCGAGGAGGGAAGTGATGCTTTAGGTACTTCCTTATAACGAAGTTCTTACTCGTCCTAATGCTAGGAAGCGATCTAGATTTTAAAGTAGGCGTTGGTGGTGCGGATGGCTGTATTGCAGAATCGCTAGCCAACGTCTCATGGCCTCTCCGTAACATTCGAAGCTCTTAGCACGCTTAGCCGAATGGCAGGCTTTTCTATACGTCTTAAGTCCGGCGTGTACGATAGTTGAAGACTCTTCAATGCATCCAAATGAGGAAAGAAACCCGGTTACGGTTTTGTGCTAAGATGAGCGGGTCCTCTCATGCTCCCACTCCAACCACGGCCGTCTCAGCATTTTATTACGAGCTATTTTAAGTCACAATGGAACCAGAATGCCAAATGTGTGAAATCGCTTGTCATTGGTATCTGTCATGTTGGAAATCATAATAAAAGCAAGGAGTCAAGTCAATTGCCGAGATTACGTGTATCTGCTGAGTTGAGATCGGGGCGGAAATCGATATCCAGATGGATTACAATCGAACAGTTATGTAATTACCTAGGTATATTGAGGAATTTAAGGTCGATTCCTCTGAGTGTTATTTTGCTGCCCAGGTTTCCATTGGAGTTAGAATTTATGTATGGATCGACACAAGGTTCCTGATCTTTCGTCTAGAACTCTTGCGGTACGTAGGTATTTTCCTGACCGCCCCGGGCTGCCCGGCTGTCGAGATCCCCCCTAAGAGCTGCTGAGTGGAGAATCGAGCAACGGGTACTTGACATCGTCGAGCGGGCCGAAACTTAGCGTCAATAAGCGATCTAGGGTCGTTCGATGGTCTATTTGATGTACGTAATAATTTGAACTACTGTGAGAAAATCGTATCGATAAAGAGCAAGCAGGAACTTTTGTATTCTCGTAATCTCAATACTCTAGCTCAGCCGGCAAGATGCTCCATTATTCTATCTTCACCTGGGTGCCAACGTAATATACGAGTGCTAACGTAATATACGAGTGCTAACGTAATATAC
The DNA here is from genome assembly GCA_028571165.1 of Hypoxylon perforatum. Lineage (NCBI taxonomy): Eukaryota > Fungi > Ascomycota > Sordariomycetes > Xylariales > Hypoxylaceae > Hypoxylon > Hypoxylon perforatum. The sequence continues at coordinate 1,816,108 of JAOXNQ010000006.1, read as the reverse complement.
GAGTGCTAACGTAATATACAAGCGCTAACGTAATATAAAAGAGCATGACCTAACGGCTCGATGTTTGCGGCAGCGGGATTAGACAGTAGCTTTATCTTATTTAAGATATCCATTCTAGATTTTTGAAGACTAGTAGAGGAGTTCCACGTTGCATACGTGTCATCGTGCTATCGTGCCATTGTATCCCGTTGAAGCCCCATCGGCATCAGTTATAACAGAACAGCACCTCTATCTCCGCGGCCCTCGGGAATTGTAGTTATATCCTCGAGTTCGAGAAGGTTGGCACCGGGCTCGGGAAAGGACCGTACTAGGGGAATCGGGGCTTCAAACGTTCACTCGGTCGCCGTAAGACTTTTTACAACACATTATTTCGTCATTAGAGAACGTAACGGCTATGTAAGAGTTAGTAGGATTCGTTCGAGCCGGAAGGACAGGGAAGAAAGAAACTTACAAAGCGAGGTTTTCCCTATCTGTCAAGTCCAGTTGTCTTGCATCCACTACCTCCTCTCGTCGCTCACCATCTTCATCTATATGCTCAATGACTCCAATTTCTCTGATCTCTCCACGCTTGGCCAGCTGGTCTCGCCTCTTGTTTTCTTTAACCAAGTAGTACCGAAGAAATAGTACGATGAATGTCGGTAGCACACATGCTATCCACAAGATAACCCACCAGGTCACGATGTACCGCGGCTTATATTGCTCTTGGAACAGTTGCGGCGACAGGATGTTGCCTAAGCCGTACCCAACGTGATAGAGAGCGATGACAGCAGTCTTCTTCGTGTGTCCCGCTGAGCAATTGGCTGCCCAGATCATAACTACACTGTAAGGGATCCCACCTGTAGATCGAATCCAGATGGCGGCGAGTAGGCCCCAGCGGTTACTCCAAGGAAGAGTGATAAGTAGGATGCTAGATATCATGGGCGGTATATACGCAGCGACCGAAATCCATGCCCGGCTGTTCCGCGTCTTTCCCAGTATTATGGCCGCAGCTACAAGGGAAACCAAGGAAGTGAGACCGGTGATGCAACCTAGGAGGGTGGTCTGTAAAGTAGTGAACCCGAATGACTTTATGATAAGCGAGTACTGGTTGGTTAACCCGTTCGCCATTTCTTGCGACCATGAATGAAAAAAGAAGAGCCAAGTCTTGGGGTCCTTGAGTGCTTCGACTAGTTGATACCGTTTGAAGCGCTTCTGCTCAATGCCCGAATGATTCGAAGCGATACGGAGAATGGCTTGTGCCCGCTCCTCCAAGGTCAAGAAGTGTGCAGAGATCGGATTGTCCGGAAAGAAAAACCACACCAAGATACCATAGATGATAGTCAAGGTTCCAGAGATGACTAGGACGAATGTTAGATTTTAAAATGAGAGATAAGTACCGAATGCTTACCCATGAACCATTTCCAAGAAGAGAAGCTGCCTGTATCAATCCATAGCACACCGTATGATAACAAGCCCGAGGTTATGGGACTGGAGTTACCCGAAGCCCACATTAAAGGCATCAGAACTGATTGTTCATCGTACGTGAAGAACATGGATAAAATGAGCAAGAACGCCGGCACGATACACGCCTCTGCCAGTCCAAGGAAGAAGCGAACGACGAAGAACGTTGCGAAGCTATTGCATGGAATGTGTAATAGCAGAATGCAGCCCCTATTCCGAATTAGCGGAGTTGGAAAGGACAGTTTGAAAGCCAACTCACCAGACAATGAGATTACCCGCCAGCCACTTTGCCACTGGAAACCGCTGCAGTGCCCAGTTTTGAGGCCATTCCGCGAGTAGATAGCCAAGGTAAAAGATTGAAGACAGCCAGTTGTACTGGTTCGAATTCAGGTGTCCATCCTGGAGGAGCCCGAGAATAGAGGAGCTTCCAAGCTAAGATATGATATGATTAGACACGAATTGATTCCCTCCGCTATGGACCAAGAAAAGGGGCTTCTTACCGTTTGCTTATCCAGGTACATCAGATGATAGCCTACACAGAGGAATGGCAATATCCATCGTATGTTTTTCTTGCGGATTCGGTTTGCTTCCTCAACTGTGGGAGGTTCAACCTTGACTTGCGAGAAAAGCTTGTAACTTTCATCTGCAAACCTATCTGGCAATTTAGGGGGGTCAACAAAGACCTCAGTCGAAGCCTGTCGGGCGGTTTTTGACGACATCATGTGATCTTCGCAGAAACAGATAGAACTGGTAAAACTCGGTAGGTCCAGTCCAATCGTATGAGCAGTGGAATGCGAATTATAAGGCAACTTAGCCCTCGTCGCTGCGATCGCGATAAGGTAGCATTCGCCAACCCCCACTATAATGGCGAACACCCCTTGCTGACCCTTTGGCGCTGGGACTACCACTCTTTCTAGTAACTATGTTCCGATATTTACATTTTAGAAACGCTAGAGGGCATATGCGGTCCGATTTATATGGCGACATTTCTGGCTTTTCTCGAGATAGTGGGATTTTGGGAGTGGGGAATCGGGTTGCTGAAATATGAGGTCTTATTTCGTAATTCGTGTCTTGTCTTGCGCCATATCGGGTCCGTCCGGTCAATCACGCGGGGCACCCGGCTCCGGAGGGTGTGGTATTGTATTTGACTTCCTATATTAGAAAGAAGAAGTATGATAAGTTACAGAATTACTTTCATTACCAATAGTTTTAGCCTCAAACTCCGAGCCTTCTCGTCTGATTGAGCTTTTATGAAGATAATCCCTTTTCTTGATGAATTACATTGGTTTGAATCATGACGGATACCCCAAATCTCCGAATTGCCATCGTTGGCGCCGGTATCGCGGGCCTCGGTGCAGCCGTCGCGCTGAAGAATCATCCCGCCATTGATGTACAAATATACGAAAAGGCGCCAGAACTTAAAGAAATAGGTGCTTCTATTGCTCTTGGACCTAATGGAATGAGAACTTTGGAAAGACTGGGTGTAGAAAATGCATTGGATGATGAAATTGCTTTCCGCAATAAAACGAGATACCCTATGATCTACCGGTGAGTTGGCTTGCCATTGGCTTTGTGAAATTGGGATACTGATCAAAACATAGCCATTGGCAAACTAACGAAATCATATCAACTGATTCTCACGCTGGTGAAGTCGAGTACCGTCACTTGACGTCGCGCTTTTACAGGGCGCATCTTCATGAAGCGCTTGCTCAACATGTTGAGCCGTCCAGGATCCACCAATCCAAATCCTTCGAGTCTGTCACTCCTGACGCGGCTACTCAAAGCCTTTTGATCACGTTCACGGATAAAACCACCGCTACAGCCGATATCATCCTTGGAGCGGACGGAATTCACTCCCCTGTAAGGACCTTCTTCGTGCCCACCTCAAGCACCGCATGGACAGGATGGGTCGCTTTCCGTTCCGTCTTTCCTTATTCCCACGTTGCCCATATCAAGGACCTACCCGACGAGGCGAACCACTTCTGGGGGCCGGACAGGACGTTCTTCGTGTCGAAACTTGGAAAGGACCTCTTTACCGTTGTCGGATCTTACCAAGCTGATCCCAATGCGCCAGATGCTCCTTACAAGGACTCGACGTGGAACTCGGATGGCGACGTCAATGTTCTGAAGGAGTTCTACAAGGACTGGTCGCCTCTGGTACGCCAGATAGTCGATGCCGTACCTTATACCAGGATTTATCCAAATTCGGCCGCGCAGGCATTAGATACATGGGTTCTAGGCGGTGGAAGGGTAACTCTTGCTGGGGATGCCGCTCATGCTCACGGGGGCGCGTTTGCAGCTGGGGGTAGTCTTGCACTCGACGACGCGTGGGCGTTCGCCGCATCTATCTTGAAGGTGTTCCCTGAGAATGCGACTAGAAAGCCTACCGAAGAGGAGATTCTAAACGCCCTGCGTATTTACGAGAAGACTCGGAAGCCACATACTGACAAGGTGATGAGCGTTGTCCACGATAATAATGCGAAGAAGCTGGCAAGAGCTTCGCAGGCTAGCGAGCCGGAGACGGACCAGCAACTGAGAGCCAGGATAAAGAATCGCGCGGATCCAAGTTGGATTCATGAACATGATGTCCAACAAGCATTCGCGCAGGTCGTTGCCCGGGAAGATATAAGCTTTTAGGCAGGTAATCTCGGAAAGATATAATGCTCAGTCTGCGTAATATTCTCATCATCTCAATGCAAGAGGCAAACTTGATTATGCATTTGAAATTTGTCTCCGCCTTAATACGCCACGTCGATTTTTCTATGCGGTGAGCTCGGCTTGCTGACAGCTAGGTACGCTTCTGACAGACTATGAATCGGCCAGGTATTACCTTCATGAGCTTGCCAGGATGGGCACTATGACAAGAGCTGACATGTAGTATATAGAGCTTGGAACTTAAGATTCAATTCGATCAATAATTTTCCAGGATCCTAAAACCTTCTCTCTTTCGAGGGGGGTCAGTGCATTATTATGCCCATTATCAGGTAGCTGTCCTACTCCAATTGTCCTATCTAGGTAGGCATAGCTAAACGCTGGTGGCGCTGATGGCTGCCTTACATGACGCCTCCTCCAGCAGGCCAGCCTCTTATATCATGTCCCTGCTATCCGGAGCTCTCCTACCCGGTTCGATTCTTAAGCACTTCCATACTGTGTGCGCCGCAATCACACTCACAATTGTCCAACTTATCTTTGTGGCTACTTACCGATGGTCGAGTTCTATTTATGGCTTAATATAGTTAGTATGAATGGGCGTACTGTTAATTTGCTGATTTTACAGTACTCCTGTCGCCCCTTTGCAAGGCCTTGGACTAAAACTAGCAGGCGAGTTCAAGCCAGCCCCGGTCAAAGTATCTAAACGTTCCCAGTTTCTTGCGTGATTTTGTAAATCCCCGACGCACTGGAACGAGGGCTACTATAAGGTATGGCTCGGCGGACAGTACTTCAAGCGCATCGAGGTCATACACAAGGAATATGGTAATTAAATGTCCAGCGTGTAGGATTATAAGGTAGTCCTCGAGTAACCAGATTAGGTAGGTCGGAACTCAAGCCCAGAGCTTATTTCCGCACAACGGCTCAAGAGTATAGGATCGTGGCCGCCGAGCGTAGGAGGTACTTTTACAACTTGATAATTACATAAGCCAGGTGCTGCCAAATTCTCAGCACGTAAGCAGACAGCGCTAGCGGCGCTCCCATCCATCTTTTTCTTTCCTTGCGCAGAATATGTTCCTGTCATTGACAAGACCTTAGGTACACGGGCTCCTTCGGTTCATTACTACTCTCCGTCCATATTCTCAGTCTATACCTCATCCTCGGGTTCCTCCGCTGCAGCATTCGAGGCGCCAGGGTCGATTACTGACAAGAGGGTCGGTAGGCGCGTAAAGATGCGGTAGCTGTGAGCCTCGTCGATAAGTTGCTGAAGGTCCCGCATCCATGCGCCGCCGTCCAAGACCTTGAGTTTGCGGCGCTGTGCCGTCGTAAGCTTCTCCGCTGCCCAGATCAGATTGTCGTCGTACTGGTACGCACTCTTGCGCACCTCGGAACCGCAGCGCGATCCTTCGGTCTGTAGCACGGCCATCAGCATCTCCCGCATGACAGTGAGGATGTGCACGCGATTGCGGAATGACTGATGCTTGTCCATGTACCCGCGGAGCTTCTCCAGCAGCGTCTCGATGCGGATTGCGACATTAATTCCTGCAGTTTGCTCGCGCGCGTCCGAGTATTTGTCGTACTTGCCGTACCATCCGAGATCCTTCTCTACCTTCTGAAGGAGATTCGAGTAATCAGCAGCTTTCTCCTTCGGCTCCGGCTCCTCTTCGTCGGCCTCGGAATTGGCAGCGTTACCACTGCGACGTGCTTGCGTCTGAGGCTGGTGGATCTGAAGTTGAGCTGCCGACTTGGGGGGTCTAGGGCATTGCGGTATGACGCGCGGATCTTTGATGGAGCGAATGTCGATTAAACGAGACTCTTTGCCGCCGGCGGAGTAGGTGCGGATCATGCCTTCGGGAGTCTCCGAGCGTCTGTGACGCTTTAAGTCTCTGTGGGTTTCCTCTCCGGGAGTGTTGAGTGCTGTCGAAGATCGCTTGCGGACTGTCTCAGCAGACTGAGCACGTGCTGCGGGCTGTGCATAGGCAGACGTTGAGATGCGACCAGTCACATTTGCAGCCGAAGGTTGAGGAATCGGAAGCTGTGTGGACTCCGCATGCTGTCGAGAGGTAGCTTGCGATCCAGGTGTGTGCATTTGCTGATGACGTAGATAGATCCGGTCAATGTCGTTGCTGATATCGGGATCTCTCATTGCGGCCTTGGCGAGTGTGTGAATAAGATCTTGGCGACATGCGCGATTGCCATCAATGGCAGCGAGTTTGTAATAGATATTGCCTGTCAAATCCGTTCCCTGATCCATGGTTTCGAAGCCCGCAGACGGGGGGAGACACTGGTTACTGGTGAGGAAGTAAGTGGGATGCGGTGGTGTTGAGGTGGCGGTGTTGATCAGAAGAGACCGCCTAAGCCAATCGCCAAAGTGATGCAAATTTGGGATTTGGGAGTTGCGATTCACGTAATAATTGCCCAGTCACCTACTGTAATGGAAAAAAACGCGTCTCAAACGCGTCCTAAATTGAATATTTGTGGGTCTGTATTCCGTATTGTGTGGGTAGGGCACTCGTGGGTTTAAGGAGGTTAGGTGAGTACCTACAAACAAGCCAAACCTACACGTACCTACCTACCTGGTAGCTTTCAGAATTAGTACCTACAGTCGACTGAATTTTGCGACGGCGGAGTTTTATAAGACAACCGCCAAAGTGCCAATCGTGCCAATTCCGCCAAATGGGCCAAATCCGCCAAATGGCCAAAAGGTGACAGGACTACAGTGTATATAATAAAATACACCAAATACCTCCCATTTCATACTGTATATAACCACTCCATGAGTACTTATCGACCACTTATCGACTACTCATAGAGTCCTCTCGTGGAATGCTCCAGGTACCTGAGTACCTAAATAGCCTGATGAGTACTTATAGAGTACTTATAGAGTACTTATCGAGTACTCATGGAGTATTCTCATGGAATGCTCCACGTACCTAAGTATGTGTACTCCTTATAGCATATAACCCTGAGGCTCGAATGACTAGGCTGGTGATAGCATCGCAACTATAGTCGCACCTTAGATGCGACATCCTTTTCAACATAATCAATCAATCAATCAATCAATCAATCAACTCATATACTAAAAACCTCGTAACTATTACCTAAATTACCTAAGGTATATAGCCTGGTGGATAGATGCTGCCAAACCTTAAAAAATACAGTGCCAAGTTATATATACTGTGGTTCTGTCACCTTTTGGCCATTTGGCGGATTTGGCCTAATTGGCGGAATTGGCACGATTGGCACTTTGGCGGTTGTCTTGATAACAGCTGCCCAGTGTGCTCTGGTCCTCCGAAAAACGGTCACCATCTTGCAGATATTGGTCAACCAACGGATTTGCGATGACTTCGATAATCCTGCCAACACTCTGCGCATCCTGTTCAGGGACGTAAAAACCGTGAACGACAACTGAGCTAACAATGGAATCACTGCTCAGGTCCAATGGGACATTGTCGACTTTTTTTTTAAGTTTTCAGAAGCTTGATGGGGTGGGCATCGTCAGCCTCTAAGTTCATATAAACCACAATGGGTCCCTCGTCCGAAGAGAAGGCACTAGTTCCGCGCTTCGACCTGTCGACGATGCTTTGAAATGTGACATGCATTCCTTGCACAAGAGAGAAGTTGGCCGTTTGACAGGAGACTACTGCCAAGTTGCGGGAGGCTGTATTCGCCATTCTGAAATGCATAGGGGAGGAGAGGATGTTTTCAATACACCAAAAAGATATGCTCAGGGGATGTTCTTTTTGTCTAAAGGAGACCTACCGGCTAAACATTATTCAGATCTTGTCGGTATAATTCGAAGAAATAAGGATTAAGGATGCTTAAGGCTGTAACAGTGCTCTCAATCCATGCTTGCAGCGATTAGTCTTGCAACATGATCGGCGATAGCCATGACAGTAACCATGGGATTGTCGCCACTTGCCGATGGGAAAACACTAGTATCGGCGATGTACAGGTTCTCAGTACCAAAGACTTTCCCAGATTCGTCCACAACCCCTTTCTTCTCATCACAGCTCATCCGACACGTCCCCATCTGGTGGCCCGAGTTCACTATCGACGCAGACGGCGTTAGATTGGCGCACTCTAAGCCAGTGATCCATTCAGCGAAATCCGTATCCGTCATGCTTCGCTGACCTTGTGGTCTTGTGCACAGGAAACGTGACACTCCTGGGACTGCCGGGTGTAATTCAAGGGCACCCTGAATGTAACAGATCTTAGTAGCACCAATGATACCCTTCATAATACTCTTGCAATCAAACGGACTTGTCGTATAGGCGATAGCTGCTTCCCCATCTGGACCTGGCAAGACACGACCAGGATCACGGTCCCGAGCAATGGACATGAACGAGTTCATGTGGCGGTATTTCAAGGCGTCGGTCTTGAATTGTAGCCCACCTTTCCACGGTATGTAGATCATTGACAGCAGCGGCTGAGTTATGACATTTAGATACTTAGGTAGGTAATGACTGAAGGGACTGAGATACTGCACTTACCAGCATACAAGACGGTTCGATCCTACAGACATGACCATGTCCGTCGAGGTTTTCGAATTCTGAAACCAGGCTCGTCACGATGTCACCTATTGGCAAAAGATTAGTAAAGCATTTCCTCAATGTTAGGAAGCGTACCCTCCCATCCTCTGACATCCTTTTCAAATATAGCGTTCATCACACCAAAGGGATGGAGGTACAGGTTCTTTCCGATATTCGTGTTCTGATGTTGGTCCATTAGAAGATGTCAGGGTCGACCCGGAATGAAGATATACTTACTTGTAAGCCACTTCTCAGCAACACCAGAGGACTATTGATTCCACCGCCACAAAGTATCACCTTTTTGGCTTTGACGCGGACGAGTCGTTGCTGCTTTGGCTTGTCCGCTTGCGGATTTTCATGCTCCCCACGAGATTTCCGTTGGCCCGTGACGCCGACCGCCTTTTGCTTTCCATCACTCTCCTCAAATATGATCCTAGACACGTCGAATCCTTCAATGAAACGCGCCTTCCCTGTCTTTGCGGCAGCGGGCAGCCAGGACACGGTTGGGCCATGTTTGCTGGACGACCTACAGCCAAGATGACAGGTGCTTCCACAACCATGGCCAGCTGCTGTGTTCTGCGGAACCGGCTTTGCTCCCCAGTCCAGCTTCTGGGCACCTTCGAGTAATACCCGGTTGGCGTGGTTGTGCGGAATTTCCTTGTCTCTAATATTCATGACGTTGCAAACTCGGTCCAGGCAATCTTGAAACTCTGGTCTTGAAAAGAATCCGAGACCTTCCGCCGCCCACTCCTTGCGCACGTAGTCCCCAACATTTTCCCGCAGTGACCATAACCGATCCGTCCACCGTTGTGAGTCCTGCGCCCTTGCCCTCCCACATGTATCCTACATCCTACTGGCTTACGGGCAAATCTTGTGGGGCATAATAAAAGCCTTTGTCGAGGACTATGACTTGATAGCCAGCCTCAGCCAGTACCTTTGCGCAGACGGCACCGCCGCACCCCGAACCAATAATGACGACGTCGGTCTCTAGCACTTCAGGCTCGGATCGGCCCTGGAACTGGATGAATTTGAAATCGAAATCAGGTCCGACTTCTGGTTGCACAATGTTATAATTGTTGAGGTCCAGAAGGAATGGATTCGTTGCTGTCCACGCAACTTTGGCCATCAGAGTGAACGACCTGGCCAATACGGGCCATAAGAAGAACCAAGAATCCTGCCAGGAGCGCAGAATAGCGTCTCGTACTACAAGAGGTTGCGCGGTAACGGGAGACCAGTATCCGGTGCTTAATATGCTTCCGATGTGGCTCCTATGGCCTCTGTAAGTGTCGAGTAAGACGTTACGGCGAAATAGGGGAACTGATGGTCTACTTACTCCATGAAGTTGAGAACAGACCTCAACTGCTTGACCGTCCCTGCAGGAAGTGTCTCTATGCTGTGCTTCACTGTTTCGATAAAGCTAGGATCATCCAATGCCCGAAACGTCATATATTTCCTGAATTGGTCGTAGCTGACATCACTCTTGCTATTTCGTCGGAGGTCTTGATAAAGGCCTCGAAACTCTTCATCGGATAGGTGTATGTGTGTTAAGCCGTCAGTTTTCGTCAATGTACCTACGATAGAGGTGGAAGGGACAGCAGCATCTAGAAGTGCGAACAACACTTGCCAGTTCTTCTCTGAGAACATGGTGTCTGATTCAAATGATCGGACTAGCTAGCACGGCATGAAGTGGTTTGCATTTGGTAGAATGTCAATTTTCTTACACGAGATGGACTTTTAACATGTGAAATTGAAAACAAGTGAACTGGATATCGGCTCAAGCAGCATTGGAAGTAGCTGGCCTCGCAAAGTTGTTGGTAGTACAAGTCTTCATTCCTAGGTAGACACACCAACACGGCCCCACCTCCTTTTTCCATCTCGCTGTAAGCTCAAGGCAACATCTTGTCACAGTTCTAGACATAATATGCTGTTATTACACGTAAGTTCTTACTATGATGACCGTCCGTTCAATGAATTTTATATATGTAAACTCAACAGCCTGACAATTGACATGGCATGCTGCTCCTCGCCTTATCCGTTTCACCTGGAATCAGAAATGAAGATCACGACTCGGCCACTGTGACAGCCTGCAATTGCATCTTCAACCCTAGATTTCAATTGATGATGGTTTACTTGGCGTGCTTGCTAACGACCTTTGCAAGAAACATGTGAATGACAATGCAAAGCGAGGATGCACAAGAAAGGGTGCATATGGAGCGACCTATTAGGGGGAAGATCCTAGTGAGGCTGAAGATAGCCAAGGGAAATGAGACTCTAAGAAATCAAGCAAGCGAAAGTCACGGGGCGAAAACCAAAGTTCACTGTCGAAGGAGGACTGTCTTGCATATGGATTACCTCACCAGTGAGCTAAGTGCTACTATGTGTTCCCTAAGAAGATGTTTAAGGGATTCAAATCCAAGAAGTAGATAACCCTGAGAATAAGCAAAGCACTAAAGGAAGGATATGTACGGACAATATGTCATAAAATACTAAGACATAAGTCCAGAGCAATTATCAGTATTCCATACCACCAGACGAAAGCACACACACAACTCTTAGGCCAAGAGAGCCTCGCTCACATGAAACTCGTGGTGATGGCATCTACGATTAGGACACCCAGGCCCGCGAGCACTTGAACATTTTCTTGTTCGTCTCGGGAGGTCACCTCGCAGGCGTAAAGAGCTTGTCAACCATTGAATAGGGCATCTCTTCGAACAAGCTGAAAGAGACAACCCAGACAGCTATGCTCAGATGAGACCGTGGACTGAGGTTTGAAGAACAGACCCAAGTGTGCAAGTGGAATAAATCTTGGACTGCATGTGGATGTATGTCTACAAGTTCAATAAACACGCAAGATTCTTCAAATGCAAGGCACGCCTTGCAGTACGAGGAGACCAGCAGAAAGGGCTGCATTCCGATCGGACGTATGCGACAACCCTAGCTGAGAGACCATTGAGGAATTTGGTAGCGATTGCAGCCAAATTTGATCATGAAATGATCCAGTACGATGTAATGAATGCCTTATTGCACGCCCCAGTGCAGGACAAAATATCCACACCAATGCCGCACGGCTATCGCAAGGTGTGATATTGAAGTTAAACAAGGCTCTCACGATACATTAAAGGGGGCCGAATTAGGGTCGTTGGCTGACAGGCGTATCGCGGTTCAAAGGGGTCGTCGATCATTAGTGAGATTGAATCTCTGACCATGCCGTGGAACCCATCGGAGTCTTTATTGTCATCCTTCACGCCAGGAGCGCACCACAACATTTTGCCATAAATAACTTACGTATCATCCCCCCCTCAATTCACTGGTCAATCCTAGGTAACGATAGCTACAACGAGGGCGCTCGAACTTGAACCTGCAGTCCTGCCTCCTGAGATACGGTTCAAGAATGTATGCAACAAACAGTGCAGCTAGAAGCTTGCCCCTTTTCCTCGCAGATTTTGGAATTTTGGCATGAGCATCTATCTCTCTACTATATGTCTACACCGCCTCCTCCTTGTCTGAAGACTGAAACAGTGGCTACTCCGTCGACCAATTGGAAGGTTGACAGAGCGCTACCGCATCCCCGAGCTTACATTACCTTCTGTTATCTACCTACGTAAGCAGCAACCCTCAATACCTTTCGTTAGCTCGCACTGATAAGGAACACATGAATGCACGAAGGTACTGACTCGCTTCACCATGATAGTAATCGACAGCTTTATGTCATAATATTGGCATCTACATTGTAGGCTTTCAGGATAGCAGAACTGAATTTTATCGCAATCCCACCAGGCTACGAGGAACAGTTAAGACTGCGCTCTTCCTGGTGGTAATAAGGCTTTTAGAGATTGTGTACACCTCAGCTATATGGAATGTATCTATAGTGATGTTGGCTGATGATAGCGCATCCAGATCTATTTTCTCACTGTAATGCCATTGAGTTATAAAAATAAAATAAATTTAAATGGCTCAAGTCAACTGATGAACACTGTGTCTCGGTCTTCCCGATCTTCAGCATTACGTTGGCATTGGCCTTTCACACCTCAGCTGCGGCTGCAGATGAAACCAATAGTGCAGCCACGCAGTCCAGAAATTGATACAAGATTCGGCCACGCCGTCTAGCCCTACCAGATTCAGCATAAGGCTCTAGTTTTAATAGCGGGAGGCTTGAGGCGAAGCATCGGCCATGCACCTATATATCTTCGAGACAAGCCGACCTCAGATTTTTTTCTGTTCAAACGGGAACTATCTTTGATTTATATCTGAATTGAACAAAAACTTATCAAACTCATCGGTGAGAGGTTGGAAAATAACCATCCCTTCTTGAAATGGCTAGACGCAAGGTGAAGGAACTTCTCTCGAAGTTCTTCAAAACAGCACATAGGCCTACGCCACCGCAAGCAGCGGCTACAGAATCTATCACAGCGCCGGTGTCCGACACGGTTATGTCAACGCCAACGCCAGCGGCCCCTTCAGTCCCGACAAACAAGCAGAGAGAAACTATTCCGGACGCAAACGAACTCCAAGCCGAGCTAGCCTTCGGGTCTACCCAAGCCAACGCCGATTCTCTCCCTATAGTGGCTGGATCAGAACACCGTTGCACGGACGTAGTAGTTAAGCCTGATGTAGTTGAAACTCATCAAAAACTACAATCCTCTCAAACCCCGGCACACAGTCACAACACTGCACACTCTGATGATTGCCTCCCTCCTGTCCCAGGATTTAATCAGAATAACGAACAGGCCGCAGCCGGATCTACACAGCCGGAACAGAATGATGAAAATACCACAACTCAGTCTAAGGGGCCCAAACAAGACAACGAATACACTGAAGTCGAATTCCAACAGTTAGAACAGAATGCCGAAGATACTGCAATTCAGTCACCAAGCGCGAACCTTTTATGGCACGTGGATAATGCCCCAATATGGAACAGAACCATGGAAACATGGAAAGTCAAAAACCCAAAATATTATAAGAAGCTAAAGGAACTCGGCACACCCAAAGTAGACGATATATTGAGTTCTGTACCCGAATTATCCACTTCGGAACGTTGGATACGTCATGCAAAGTTCTGGCAACCTGTTCTCAATAGCGTCAAAGATGTCTTGATGGCTGTCAGCCGCCTCGATCCTTGGCAACTTGCACCCGTTGTTATTGCAACTGTCTTCTCTGGGATTAATGTAAGTATGCCGTTCATTGATTCAATCGTGTCTAATTAGAGTAGATCCTTTTCGCCATCGCCGATCCACAGGAAAGAGATAAAATAAGTGACATTATCTTACAATATAGCGTTGCTATCAAGGAAGGCATTCTGTTTGAAACGACTTTCTTAAATGCCACCCATCCTTCCATTAAACGCGATGTCGAAGAACTAGGATCTCAGCTCTCCAACTTATATCTTAAAGCCTTGGAAAATATGTTTGCAATTGAACGCAATGTTTTCAAGCACCGTGGCTTGTTAGAGATGTCGATGGCAACGAGAGTTAAACAAGGGGCACAGGAGAGATGTCAGTATATTCTAAGCAAGTTATAGCTTCCACAACGTGGAACAGGACTAAAGTACTCAAAATAGTCGATACCATGAAGCGCCAATTACTAGGTCGGGTTGGGGATTGGCAGTTGAATGCGAAAGAATTGGAGAGACAGAAAACCAGATGGAAAAGCACAAAGGAGTCCTGCGAAAAGAAGATTTCCCATGACGCTGACATCGTGAAAGTACTCGATTGGATCGAAGGCGAAGGCAATCCTGGATTGGACCCCGATATTTCCATCCAGTCGATAGTCATGCCAGAGGGAAGATATAAAGATGCCGGATTGTGGTTCCTGGACGGAAATGAATTCACAGCTTGGAATCGCACTTTCCGAAAAGTAGAGATGCACGAGACTGCTAAGCGAGTCTTATGGGTCAGGGGACCGGTTGCTTCAGGCAAAACCACACTGCTGTTTGTTCCCAAGCCTCATTAGCAGTGTTTTTCTGACAATTTACAGTTATCATGCGTATCGGACTTTAAAGTCCGATCCTGAGTTCCAACTTGGAAGCTGCAATTGGCGGGTCGTGTCATACTTTTGCGACTCCACGGATCCAAAGAAGTGCACTACGGACGAAACTGTCATTCGCTCTTTAGCCTCCCAACTCTCACTGAAACAAGACTTTTCTTTATCACATGTGGCCGCAGGTTTACACACTGAGCTCACTGCTTCGAAAAATCGGACAAAGGAGCCAGATATCAACACCTGGAAAAAGCTGTTCCGTGGACTCTTGGATGAGGCTTCAACGATTACAAAGCCTTCTGAGGATGTACAGCCTTCTGAAATTATAGAGCCTTCAGAGGTATCCAAGCCTTCCAAGGCTGCAGAAGCTTTAGAAGCTCAGGGAACTCCTAAAGATGCTTCAGCCGAATCGAAAACTCCAAGAGACGAAGCCTCCGATACAGGAGTAAAGAGCTCACCGTCTCTCAAATTTGTGTTCCTGATCGACGGTCTAGATGAATGCAAGAATACGGAAGCATTCTTGGATTTCATGGAGGAAATCATGACGCGATATCCGAATACTTATCTTCTATGCTCTTCGCATCAGCAGGTCCGTGTTAATCGTTACTTTGGCCCGGAGATTCTTCAAGAGCAAGAGGTTACTGTATTTGATACAGAGGGAGACATCACGACACTGATTACTAGCGAGATCACAAGGCGCAAGGAAGACGCGGGAGATAGCATTTTCTGTACGAGCCATCTCCTGACGTAGACTAATCTAGGTGACTAACACTGTTCAACTGCAGATAACAAAAACCACCCAAACCTACTAAAAGATCTCGAAAATGCATTGATAGAAAATGCGGATGGAATGTAAGCTTCTCCAGTTTAGCGTGAAGCTCGTCCTGTTAATATCTTCAGGTTTCTGTGGGTTCAAAACTGGCTGGATATTTGTATCCCCATCCCCACTCATAATGATACCCGTACTGTTCGTCTTCTTGAGGATGCGAACAGCAAACTTGCCAGTTTGAAAGAATGTATCGAGCCAACTAATGACAACGAAGGAGAGAGCAGCGACGAAGAGAGCGAGTTGAAAAAACGTAAAGATAAAATCAATGACAGCTACCGAAGACTATGGAAATCGAACGGCCATTCGGGATACGCGGAAAGGAGGATACGTCTGTTCCAACTTGCGCTAGCGTCGCGAATACCTCTTACCACAGTAGAGCTTCGAGACGCCCTACGTGTTCGCGGAGCTAAATACGACGACAACCTCACTACCGAAGAAGTCAAACGACTCTACTTAAACTTTCTCTACACTAATCAATATGGGGCGCTTCGGTTCACCCATAGTGCTGCTAGGAGATTTGTATTGAGTATCAAATCGAAGCGAGGAACCGACCTGGAAGGGGACACCGAAGAGCAGTTTTCGGAGAAACAAAATCATATCATTATTTCCAAATTATACATCGACCTTATGAGCAACCAGAACCACCCGTACTGGAAACATATCCACCTGGATCCTGAGAGCTTCAAATGTGACGAGTCAAATCGCTTGTTTCAAGATTTCAACAGGTGGTCAAATGTTGAAGAAAACGGGGAAAGTCCATGCTTCCATCTCTACTTATCACGATACGGGTTGGCTCATTGCATCATGGCTGCTGGGAAACGATCTTTCCAAGACAAATTATGGATCGAAGTGTTCGACAGAGTTATACTATCACCAGATTCCGTATTTGGTTTCTCTCAGGTTGCAAACCTATATACAATTCAAATCTAATTCAAATCACGGAACGGCAGATATCCCATATGGTTTAGCGACCAAAATAACTTCACTATAAGAAGGCACAATGGGCGTTTCGAGTTGTTTCACTCTCACCTACTGGTGCATCTCGGTTTCTTTCATGAGGATGATGTATTACAAATGGAGAGAGAAGCACGCCTCGACGCTCCAATCGATCAGACCCAGAGAGACCATTCGAAAATCCTGTTCCAGCACACCGCTAATACAGGAAGCGAACTGAAATTCTCACAAGACAATATAGAAATAGATCCTAAGAAAAGAATGACGGCTTTACAAATAACTTGCGATAAATAAGATTATATTGCGGTAAATATAATTATTTAAATTATTTAAATTACTTTCGATAATAAAATTTTTTAAAATTTCTTTATTTTTAATAAATCGAATAAATTCTTATTTATTATAACGGCTTAAATAAAAAATAAAAAAATTAATTATAATATTATTTAATTATTTTTTATATCCGAAAAAAAATATATAACCGCGAAAGAAAATTTCTTTAATTTATTTAATAAATTATATATATTAAAATAATAACGGTATTAAAATATATATATAATTTTATTAATTAAAAAATTAAAAAATCCCCCACCGGTATTTTATTTTATAATAATTAATTTTTAAAAATATAAAATATATTATTTTTTTAATATATTATAATTTAAAAATATTAATTTTAAAAATTCTTATAAAAATATTATATTATATATAATTTTTATTTTCGGTTATTTCGATTTAATTAAAAAATTAATAAAAAAATATAACGCGATTATAAATTTTATTAATAAAAAAAAATATATTATTTTTATTTTTATTTTTTTTTTTAATTAAAAAAAAATCACGGATTATTTAATATCGTAAAAAATATTAATTAATATTAAATATAAATAATAAAAAACTCGAAAAAAATAATTATTATTATATATATATATTTAAAAAATAATTA
>JAOXNQ010000006.1:1676516-1798682 GCA_028571165.1 Hypoxylon perforatum | reverse complement strand
ATCTCCCCCGTACCCCATCCACTCCCCCCTTCGTCGTCTCTCCTACCATCGCCTCCCCTACCCTCGATGCCGTTGGTGCCCGTGAAAGAAGACGGGAATTACGCCGCGATGTCGCTGCCGCCCCTCCCCAGCCCGCATCCCCTACCCCCAACCCCAAAGGTGCTCGTGAAGAAAGACGAGAATCACGCCTTTCCCATCGCCCCAAGCCCTCTCATATCCTTGCCTCTGTCGGTTCTCGAGGTGCCCGTGAAAGAAGACGGGAACTACGCCTTGAGACCACCCCTGGCGCTTGCGACAGGGTTCACATGCTCCTTCCAGCGAAATGGTGCCCTCACCAGGTGTCTCGTAAGTTCTCTTTTGTTTTTTTTTCTTCTTCCTTTTTTTTTCTTCTCTTTTCAATCCTTGAGTCCCTTAATCAATGGCCGGCCTTTGGCATTGCCTAGTGGCAACCCTGTCGGCATCTCCCCCCTTATCTACCCAAGGCCTCCTTCATCATCGTTGCTGTCGCCTCTCACCATCACATCTCTCTCTACTCTCTATCCCCTCTCCCTATCACCTCTTCCCATCACTTCTCCTTATCGCTTCTCTCTATCACCTCTCTTCCTATCATCTCTCCCCCTATTGACATATATCTTTTTCATTTGTCATCCGCAACCCAATTGCCCCCTCTCCTATCTCTTACCACCCAACTCCTCCCTATACCCTATTACCCACCCCCTTTACCAATAGCTTACAGGCTATTGATACTAACGCTGCAATTAGCATCTCGAATGGAAAAGGGTATGCGAGTCGTTCGGATTCACGTTCCTAAGGCCCAGCCTAAGGTCCAGAAGCCGAAACCTACCACTGCCACTACCGAGACAGGACCGCAGAAGCGTGTCGCTACTTCGCCCCCTGTCGAAACCAGACCGTCTAAACGCGTCGTCCGTGCTCATTCAGCAACCCACGCCCACTCGGCAACCCACGTTCATTCACCAACCCACATTCATTCGCCATCTCGATGCGTTCACCCCGAGGGTTACGCAGCCCTTCACACTCCTTTCAGGAACCCGGACTTGCACGACAGGCCACCTCAGCACTGGCGCATGTTCAAAGAGCCTGAGTACGACCGTCACAATTGGACCTGGTCCGATTGGGACTCGCCGTCTCAGGAGTTCGAAGATGTGACATGGCAGAGCGCTGACCAACCGCTCGTCCGAGATCCACTCGCTCATTTGCCTCCCGCGCTCAGGGAGAGGGTCGAGGCCGTCCTCAGAATGAAGCCGAATCACCGCGCTTCTGTTCCGGATAGCACCGCAGACACCGTCCGCTACGAATCAGCGGAATTCATGTCGACAATCTCGTCGCGTGAATACGCTCATTTGAAGCAGCCTGTTCCTCCGAAGGAACCCACTCGCTCGGAATCCCCAGACTCGTCCTGGGTTATCATTGACGAAGACCCTTGGCCACCGCGGCTACTGGAGATGAGGCTCGAAGACTGGAGATACAATCCTCTCGCAGAGAGAATTGTCATCCCGGAGTTTTCTCCTCTATCCAGTCATGCATCCAGCTTGGATGCGTCCATTCCTTCACAGCGAACCGCAAGCAACACCCGAGATTGCTCTGCGAAGGTTCCGTCCGCTCCCTCTGCGTCCGCTTCGGACGCGTCCATTTATTCACGACCCTCCGGCCCCTCTTCAAATGTTGAAGCGGAAGATAAGAAGCAGTCTGATGTCTGCCTCGATTTTCTTCAACTGGCAGAAGAGAGGTTTCGGGAGCGACAGGCGCAACGCGCACTTACCGGCATTCGGGACCGCCTTCCCAACGACACTCTTTCTGGGTCAGACATCTCTGGCTCGTCGTTCACTTCGGAATCTCTGTCTGCGATTCTCCGGAATATGGAGTCCGGCTCTCACTCTGGCTCTGACGCATCCACTCCTTCGAACCACACCAAGGCTATTCAGCAGCACTTCCACACTCTTTCTCGGCCTTCATCGCCCGCGGTCGGAGCGCCGACACCCACATTCATTCCGCAGGCTTACACTGCACCGATCCGGCTAGCAACGCCTCCTCCTCCGCCTACCACTCCTCAGCGATTCTACACCCAACGTCAGCTCCCATCAGCGGAGCCTCGCCGGGTTGTAGAAGAGCAGTCAAAGGGAGCTGGATTTGGCTGGAAGTCACTCGCTTGTGTTGCTGTCGGCGCTGCTGCTCTTGGTGCTGGTCTCGCGTACTGGTTCTCCAGCTAAACGCACACGCTCTTTAAGTAAGTTAACCCCCTTCCACTAAGTTATTGCCCGACATAGCTGACTGTCCAAGGGATTTTCGCTCGTTTCGATGGTAGTTTCGGGAAGGTCCTGCGGTGTCCACGGGGTTGTCTTTGCCTCTTCCCCCTCTCCTTCCCCTATCCCAGCCCCCGAGGTGCTCGTGAAAGAAGACGAGAATCACGCCTCGGTTCCCATCCCCTCCTGTCGCGCATCCCCCTAGCCTTGCCTAGCTTCCGTCGCTGGCTTTGTATTTCTTTTGTCCAAGAACACCGCAGCTGCTCCGGTAAACGCCTGTCATCACGCCTCGCTTTCCCCCCTTGCCCACCTCCTGCCCATTCCCATTCCCATTCCCACTCCCATCCTCATTGCCCCTTTTCTTTTTCCCTCTAGATACGCCGAAAGTTTCGGCTTCGCTTCTTTGGTTTCGGCTTCTGGTACACTGGTTCTCGTTGCTCCTCTGGTTTTGGCTCCCGGCACACTGGTTTTGTTTCTCCTCTCTCTTTTCTCTCTTCTCTCCTTTCTCTCTCCTCTCCTTTCCTTTCCTTTCCTTCTCTCCTTCTCTCCTTCTCTCTTCTATCCCTCCCTTCTCTCCTTTCCTTCTCTCCTTTCCTTCTCTCTTTTCCTTCTCCTCTTTCATTTTCTTTCCTTCTCTCTCTTCCTTCCCTTCCCTTTTCTCTCGTCTCCTCTCCTCTCCTTTTCTTCATTTCCTTTTCCCGTTCACTACTAGGTTAGTTGAACAGTCACTCATTTTAGGGACACCGTAGGGCCGTGGGAACTGGCGCGATGGGGCAGGTCTGGCATGGTGGTGGCGGTTGGGGTGATGGTCTGGCATGGTGGCGACGGTTGGGGTGATGGTCTGGTCGTGGGGTCTTTGTATTTTTGGTCTTTGGTTTTTTCATGTTGCTTGTTTGTTGTTTGTTACCGGATTTTGGTCCCGGTCTTGGTTTTTGCTGTTTTCGTTTTGACGTCGGATTTGGTCCTGGCTTTGGCTTTGGTTTTTTTTTCCTTGAGTTTGTCTGTTTGTTGGTTTTCTGTTTGTTGGATTTTGGGTTTCAAGTCCCGGTACAGCTTGGTTACCACTCTTTCAATTTCACCTCGATTCTGTCTTCAAATGTTCGCTTCAACTGTGCAATCGCTTTTGTGCCTAGTGGCTGTCTTATATTTTTAATAGTGTTTCGTTCTTTTCGAGCTCCAGTGTCTCGAGTGGAGCGCTGGTGAGCGCCAAAACGAGGTAAGTGGTTAGTTTTGACATGTAGGTAGACTTCAACACACATAGTCAATAAACAACTCAAGGTTTCCCTACTCATTTTGCTTCCCCGTTGTCTTCACTATTCGATATCGCAGGTGTCACCCTAGCTTCGAAAATACAGAGCCACTACCTAGTAGTGAAAGGGGCCACTTCAAAGTTACTAACTCAGTGATTTTATGAAGATTACACTTGTAGATGATGTGAAAATACGGCCTGGTGATGATGCACCTGTACGGGTTCCTTCACTACGGCAGTTTCCCGCTACATTAATCCTCGCCTAGGTAGGCAGCCAGAGCAGCCTCAGAACTTGTACGCTTCTCGCGCTGCTTCTCCCGGGTCCATTCTCTGAGCATCTGATCGCCGCGCGCCAGATACTTGGGGTCCAGCTCAGATCTCACTTCCGGATAAGCGTCGATGAGCCAGTCCCGCGTGATCCAGCTGCCGTTGGGGAACAACGCATCGAGAAACCCGTCATCTTTCTTTAACATAAAGAAGGACAGGTTTTTAAATGTGGGGTCGGTGATGGTCGCGTAGGGGAGGTTCGAGTCGATGATGAGGCTGAAAAGCCGGATTTTAAACTCCGCGGGGAACGCTTGGGATGCCATTTTGAGGGTGAGAGAATGAGTGTGTGTATGCGATGAAGATTGGAGATTGGAGATTGGAATGTATGAAAATGATAGAAATGTGATATCAGTAGGAGTAGAGGGCAGGCGCTTTTACTTAAAAGGCAACCATGACGAGTAGGGAGAGTTTTATGGAACAGCACTCAAAATCTATCGGCTAGAATATGAGGCAAGGATCGCACAGGACACTGAGTGGTTAGTGCTCGGATGGCGGTGAACCCCTAATAAAGTGTTCAACAAGTCGGCGACTCTCAAAGATATGAGTTGACGAATTGACAGAATCCATCAGTCCAATGTCCTCCCTTGCTGTCGAGGCTGGTATGAGAGGTATTTTAACTCAAGAAAGAAAAAGACGAGCGGGAATCCAGGTATTACGACAAAGTAGTCAGCATATCCTTACTTCACGAAGAGCACTCAAGAGAAACACCGACCGGTGTAAACAACGCGATTCCAATTCAAACAAGACTTCAAAGATGCAAGTCTGAAACTATCTGAGCGGACCTGAGGAGATTCATAATGTTACACGGAAATGTGGGGTTCCGTATTTTTTTATTTTTTTTAAACTGAGGTTCGGGAACGATAGCATGTGATTACATCTCTCACAAGACAATTTATATAAATGACGTCCAATCTAGAATAAATAGTCACCAAGTATAGGTGTATTTCATATTTGGCTGTGCTCATATCTCATCTAATAAGTCACAGTAGATAAAAGAGCCCCCGATTTGCTCCGATTTAGCTTCTCACAAAAAAAGTTTTCTCAAGCATTTCACCCGGGGCACGACCTTGAAATAGCGCAACCAATCAACCCACTTCAGCTCTACCCCAGATCGGCTGCAAACCCACGTCATTATCGATCTCGGGGGACATAATCCGAGAAAACCAGCAACACCAAAGCATTCAATCAAAGAAGGGGATAGAAAAAAGGAGGCAAGATGAGCTCTAACCAAGTCATCACGCAACTGAGCGTGCTGTCGCTCCCGAAGGTCACCGAGGGCAAGGTGCGGGACCTGTACACGGTCGACGAGCACACCCTGCTGTTCGTCACCACGGACCGCATCTCGGCGTACGACGTGGTGATGCGCAACGGCGTCCCGGACAAGGGCGCGCTGCTGACCCAGCAATCGGCGCACTGGTTCCGCATCCTAGCCGAGAAGGTGCCGGGCTTGAAGACGCATTTCCTCACCACCGACGTCCCCGACTCCGTGCGCGAAGACGAGGCCGAGATCATCCGCCACCGCAGCATGCAGGTGCGCAAGCTTCGAGTGTTCCCGCTCGAGGCCATCGTGCGCGGCTACGTCACCGGCAGCGCGTGGAAGGAGTACAAGGCTCACGGCACCGTGCACGGAACCCCCTTACCCCCCGGGCTCCGCGAGTGCGACGCCGTGCCCGGCGGGCCCATCTACACGCCGAGCACGAAGGCGCCGCTGGGCCAGCACGACGAGAACATCAGCAAGGAGCGCGCGGCGGAGATCGTCGGGGAGAAGTATGCAAAGCGCATCGAGGACCTGGCGCTGCGCGTGTTCAAGGCCGGCCAGGAGCACGCTTTGGAGCGCGGGATCATTATCGCGGACACCAAGTTCGAGTTCGCGCTTGATGAGGAGACGGATGATGTTGTGCTTGTTGATGAGGTACTGACGTCGGACTCGTCAAGGATGTGGCCCAAGGACAAGTACGAGCCGGGACGCGACCAGGAGAGCTTCGATAAGCAGTTTTTGCGAAACTGGCTCACGGAGAACGGGCTCAAGGGGAAGGCGGGCGTTGAGGTGCCTGAGGATGTCCTCAGGGCGACGAGTGACCGGTACAAGGAGGTCTTCCGACGGCTTACGGGGAAGACGCTGGAGGAGACGCTGCAGGGTTAGGGGGTGTCGTTGAGGTGAACAGGAAGGAACCAGGCACTTGAGGTTACTACATGGGCGGTTACTCGTGGAGAGATTTAAATCGATGAGTTAGTCAAATGAAAAAAAAAAAAAAAAATTTTCACATAGTATGCACATTATGACAAATGTCGAAGGATATGATAAGATGCAGGATGGCATTATTAAGCTGAATTAAATTACAACAGGCGAAGTTTGAAATGCGAAAGTACAACAATCAATCTGTAACTGCTCCCATCCGACGCTGCAAAGCAAGTAACAAAGGGAAAAGAGTGTTTGGACTTGTCATGTCGTCCCTGTGGTTCATGAATCATTGAGTCACCAATACGGGGGTGCCCAAGATAGAGTCATCTTCAATAGCTCAAAGTGATGGAAAGCTTGCTCTAAGCAACAATTCCAGCGCCCTTGTCGCTCTTAAACCGAGCGCAAGTGCTTGCGCACTCAGTGTCGCCGCACTGCGAGATCACACCACCCAAGTCCGCACTCTGGCAGTTATTGGTCTTGCACGTCGTCATGCAGTCCTCGTACTCCTTGGACTCCTCAGCGCCAGCCACAGGCTTGGTATGGTGCCTCTGGGACTGCAGCCTGGCGGCCTGAGTGGCGGCGTCGAGGGGGCCCAAGGGCCGGTGGTACGGCTGCGGCTTGGGGGCCGACACGGCGGCCTTGGCGTCCGACTTGAAGTGGCGACACTGTTGCTCGCAGGAGGTGTCGCCGCACTGCGAGATCAGACCGCCCAGGTCCGCGCTCTGGCAGTTGTTCGTCTTGCATGTGCTCATGCAGGCGTCGTACTCGGCGCCGGCGGAGGCAGAGGCGGTGGGGTCGTCGGGCAAGCCGTTGACATTGGGGACGTCAGGGACATCAGGGACAGCGGGGACGTTGTCGGCACGAGGACCCATATGCGGGCCTGGGTGCGACTTGCCGTGCTTGCCATCCTTGTGCTTTGGTTTGTCGTGCTTAGATTTCCCGTGCTTGGCATGTCCGTGCATCATCTCAGGCTCAGGTGCAGGGGCGGCAGGGTAGACAGGGTAGGTGGCAGGGGCAGGAGGGGCGGGCTTCTTGTTTTTGACGGGGCCACCGAAGACAGGCGGGCTGGCGTCTTTCTTGACCAGGTTGAGCTTGGAGTTATAGTCGCGTTCCATCTCGCGGCACTGGCTCTCGCAAGACGTGTCGCCGCACTGCGAGATTGAGCCGGCCATGTCGATGTTCTGGCAGTTGTGGGTCGTGCAGTTCTGCTTGCAGGCTTCGAAGTCGAACTCGCCGGACGCGGAGAACTCAGGACGGGGCGGCGGGGGCCTGAAGAAGGCCGGCGGCGGCGGGATGAACTGCTTCTTCTTGAGGGGGAAACCCGGAAGCTTGGCCGACGCGGAAGCTTCGTTCTTGAAGCCCTTGCACTTGTCCTCGCACGAGGTGTCGCCGCATTGCGAGATCTTGTCACCCATGTCGAGGCTCTGGCAGTTGTTGGTGGTGCAGTTGCTCATGCAGTCCTCGTACTCCGATTCGGCGCTGGCAGAAAACTTAGGCGGCTGGTAGTGAGGGTGCACTCTGCCGGCCCAGGGAGCGCCGCCTTGGCGAGGGGCGACATCGCGGAGACCGAGACCCGGGAGGAGACTGCCGAGGAGATCCGGCTTTTCGGCCTTCTCGGTCTTGTTGCCCTTGTCGTCAACATGACCACCACAGGAGTTAACGCAGGACTCGATGCAGGACATTTGGTCAGCAGTGATGTGTTCAGAGGTTGGCGGGCCGTGCTCATCGGCACATTCGTCGATGCAGTCACAGCTCGAAAACACCATGCTCGATGAGGCCGCGGCGGAGCTGGAGGTTGCGGACGAAGTCGACTCAGTAGAAGCAGTGGAAGCAGTCGTCGATGACGAGTCTTCCTCTCGCTTCATGAAAGGCGTGACGCTTGGGGCGTGGCTTGACTTGATCGAGCTGCTCGGAGTCAAGTTCTCGAATATGCTTCCGGCAATGTCGTCCCAGAGCTCGCCCGAGATTTGTCGACCAGCCATCTGCGACGCCGCAGTAGGCTCGGCTACCTGGCCATGAGCCGCCGTCTGAGCAGCACCTACATTTCGCGGGCTCCTAATAATGTTAGGTGGTGAGGATTGAAGCGGTAGGATGAGACTTACAGGATGGGCTTGGCCAAAATGACCGGAATCAAAGCTGCGAGAACGACGTGGTTCAGCATCTTAAACGAATGTAATCGGACTTATTAGACCTGTCCTTGCCCTTTCTTTCTACGACTCCCTGGCTGCTGCTTGGTGTGCTATAAACCGGATGCAGGACACTGACTCTAAACAAGAAACGATCGGACCGGACATCCTATTTATCTATACATGGGCTTGTTATGCCCTGCTGATCTAGGGGAGAATTCGAGAAGAGATTAGGCGCGCCTGATACACCCTCCGACGCCGATCCGACCACTTTCTAAGGCACGAAAATGCCATAGCGAGCACTTCTTATTGCGAGGGACCAATATCTCTTGAGACAGGCCGCCATATAAGGCGTAGAGTCGAGTGCGCCCTGTCTCGCGGGAAATCACCTTGTCTCAGGTGGCCCAACCTGCGCCAGCCCGGCTCCAAGCACATAACTTGGGATGTAAATCCATTCCATTCTCCTGAATATGAAAGGTTTGGTCGCGTTGTAAATACACGTGCTGAGCCGCGTATTACATGCTTCGCGCTTCTTGAAGGTTTGGAGCGTCCCTTAGTTAGTGATGAATGCTGGCTCGTGGCCGGATTGTGAAGAGGTTAGGTAGGGCGTTAAAGTAAACAGATCGTACTAGAGACTTTTGATATAACTCGGAGGCAAGCGATTAAGATAGCCTGAGACTGTTCTACTGACTTAGGAGAGGTTAGTAGCTTTAGTCTACTAGTCAAGTCCAAACCCACGACCTGGAGTAAAAGATGCTATCTCGCCTAAGCTCCCTCGATTTAAGCTGAAATCACATCGATCGGATCCTATCTCAGTTCGCCAATCGCTCAAAAAATCTTAAAATGCAGACAGCATGATGATTTGAATCTTTCCGTTGATGGTCTTGTCGAGAACTCAAGAACTGGTAGAGAGTTCGCCGAAATTACTTCTCGCGAGATATTGATTCAATGGCACAAGTGGCTTGAATTGCTTTTTCAAACCCCTGACGGTCTTACCTCATCGCTAGTAGCGGCCACCTACACGCATCATATGTTCTTATGAGCAGACCATAACACGATAACTAATTACTTACTCCTAACCAGCTTGATTTTTTACTCAAGATATCCAATGTCTAGAGTATTGAGGCTGGCTACTAGCGAAGTAGCACCAGAAAACTTGAAGACGTCTTCGAAACCTCTTGCGATTATCGCTCAAAGGAGGACTACTAGAAGTGTTGCAAAAATAGCGCAAACTGACATGTAAGTAAAGTTTTGTTGTTTATTGTCTATCAATTGACTAATCGTCTGTACGAAGTGAATTTTGAAAATGAAAAGAGAGGAATAGAGAGAAGTCTTTGTGTATGGGCTCATGTGATTATATAAGCCACCCAGGCACCCACCCCTGACAAGTCTCCCCATAAGCCTGGGGAAATGGTCCAAGCTCCATTCGACTGTCTCCACCCTTCCTAGTTCTGACGATGCCGGTTGCCGGTCGTCGGCGATAGTCAATTGAACAAAGCATCCCGAATTATCGCTGCGGTCGGGCATTCTAAAACTTCAGACATGATATATGATATGAAGGAAAAAGGGAGAGCGCTGAATTAATCCATGTATTTCTTCGTCGGGCTACGGTTTCAACTATACTAATGGGCATCTGTCCGTTCGTCGTGCGGTGGTTGGGCAGCCCAACCACACGCAACCAGCCTCTCACAATGCAACGGCGATAGCCAACCTCCAACCATATTTTATCTACGCAGTCGCTCAATCATGCACTCTTCCGTCCTAAACCTGCAAGAGAAACCACCATCTCGTGCTACCAGCAAACAATTGGCCTTGATTATCCCAGTGGATTGAGGCCGTCTCCTTTAGCACCGCAAACCATCGAGACTAAGAGATGAACCCCCAAAACTTCAGCTTAGATAGCGTCGAATCAGACCGTATGTCAGCTCCCACACCTAACATTTTGAAGCTTACACTAACGCAAGAATCACTTAGGACTAAACCCACGTTCAAGAACAAACATATCGCCTTCAGACTTATCGGCTGCCACCACATCACAAGTCACCGTCCTTCGCGACCCGCGGCAGTACTCTGCCACCGAACAGAGCACTCATGGCGAGTCACCATCCCCCGCTTCCCAACATACCGCCGTGCCCTACGCGCCGACACCTCCGCCAGCTCCAACACCCCCTTCGTTGTCCTCCGAATCAGAGATATACGGCCCCGAACGACTTTTTGGTTACCAGCAACCTCCCATGCACGAGAATGTCGGTCGTTCGTTGATATCACCAAGTCCAGGGGTCCACTTCAACCAGCCGCAGTTCAACCCAATGGCTGCAACGCAGGAACTTGCGTTTTCGAACCAATTCAAGGACGATCTAGCAAGGGCCGCAGGTGTGGTTACTCCCGGGGTAGACGATGGTCCTTACATTCGATATGCTTTGGATGCCATAACTCGAACTCCTGACAACGGTCAGGGAGTAAGATATCCTTCTACCGACAGTGATGAGCCATATCATCCTGCCTACCATGCCTACCATTTCACTCCCACGGCGGTTCCGAGTCCTCTCAAACCCGCATCGGCTTTCTTGCCTCGCGATACGGCTGAGTTCAGCAACACTCCTCAATCCTGGCCTTTGGGCCCATCTCCCGCTCCTAATCCCCTAACCCCTCCTCGTTCAGCCGAGGATGAGCTTCGGGATATACGGCAGCAACGTCGGGACCGGGATGAAATGATACGACTTCTGTCAGAACCCTGGGACACGCCACAGCCGCTTCAACAATTATTGAGTAGACGGACGGAGGATCCTCGAGATGTGATGCCAGCCACTCCCCCCACGCGGGGCATCTACAGACCAAATCCACAAGATCGTTTTGGACCTGCTCCACCCCTTCCTGTCGTAGAAAAGCCTCCTACGCCTGCCGAAGACCTCGCTGGCTATGACATACCTAGAGATAGGGAGCATTGGCAACCTCAGTCAGATATGGTGACGGATCCCAAGATGCTTCTGCACCATGTCGAGAACGCTCTGCATATTGCTTCGCCCTTGACTCGCAAGCCGTGGGTCTTACGATCGCAATCGCTGTTACTCATGGCTACGTTATGTCTTCTGATGATCACTGCTTTAATCTTTTCCGCCGTCTTTTCCGAGAGCCACATCGGTCTTACGCCTTACTCCGGTACGATATATGGCGGCCAGTATTTTCTTTTCCGAATTTTGCCACAACTTGTGGCAGCTTTCATACTAATATATGCGCAATGTATCATTAATGCGGCGTTCTGGGTTCTGCCATTTTCGTCAATGGCTTCTGACGACCGAAACGAACGACGAGATGCCGTCTTTTTACCATTATACCCCAAAACGTTTCTCTGGCCCCAGCTCTACGGAAGCTGGTACATCTGGATACCCATTTTCAACGTTTGGCTTTTGAATTTCACGATCCCGCTGCAGAGTTGTCTTTTCACCGTCATTCTGGTCGATGGAAGGTGGACATGGGCCACCGTGCAGGGTATTGCGTGGACGTTAGTAGCGATCTACTTGTCGTTTGCACTATCGCTGGGTGTGATGTTCGTCTTTTGGCATAAGCGGAGAACGGGAATGCAGCAGAATTGGATTATCAGGACCCTCGCCGATATCATCTTTCTCATCTCGCAAAGCAACACAGTGGCGCAATACCGCGGACTTGAGAAGGCGGCGACAAGAACAAGCATGAAGCAAAGACTTGTCGGAACCGCCGAGAGACTAGGCTTTTGGTTTGCACCCGATGCACCGGAACAGGGTTCGTGGTACGGCATCGGCAATGCGACGGGTAAAGAGTCCGCTGCAGCCGAGAAACTAGAGGGCCAAGGGTGGGCCAACCGACAGCAAAAGGAGGAAGATCTGGAGGCCGGCAAGGGAGCCGGCTCCAGGGTCCGTTATCGGTATATTCCGTGGTGCTTCAGGGATAGCAAGATCATCTTCTTCACGGTGGTATCCGGCATCCTCCTAATCGCCCTGTTCGTTGTCTCGTTCCTCCCTTCCACCGACGTGCGCAAAGGCTTCCTCCCTCTGCTGAACTCCGGGCCGACTGCGGGCGCCTTCTCGCCCGCCGACTTCCTATACGCTTTCATCCCTTCGCTGATTGGCCTGGTGCTGTTCCTCCTGTTTCAGCCTCTGGACCTGACGCTGCGCATCCTAACCCCGTGGGGCGAGCTTGCGCGCGCGGAGGGCTCCCGTGCAGAGACTTCGCTCCTGTTGGATTATTCCGTCTGCCTGCCCTTCGAGTCGACGTACAAGGCCATCAGGAACAAGCACTGGCGCGTCGTCTACGTGTCTCTGATGGCCCCTCTGTTCGTCCTCCTGCCGGTCCTGGGCGGCGGGCTGTTCATGGCGCTGACGCCGGCCGACGGCGTCGTGCGCATGTATCCCAACGTCCCCGCCTTCGCCGTCATCCTTACGCTGCTGGTCCTGTACGTCGCGGGACTCGTTTGTTTAGTTCCCTTCCGGTGGCAGTTTAGATTGCCGCACGCCGTCACCTGCCTCGCCGAGATCATCAGCTTCTGCGGCAACGACCAGGTGCGCACGGACGAGGCCTTCAACGACCCGCACATGATGCTGCGGCCGCGCCACCTGGCCGGCCGCCTCGACGTCGGCAAGGACTGGCACCGCCAGGGCCGCTGGACTTTTAGCTCGGGTAGAAACCACGACGAGCGCCTTGGTGTTAAGCGCTACAGCAAGTACACGGTCAACCCTAAAAAGCTCGGGTTGTATGACCGCCGCGTCCGCGGCCAGCTTATTTCGACGCCGCTGCCGAAGAGTAGTCCTGAGTTGTATAACCGATAACCGGATAGGTCATGGTTGTTGGCTTGGGTTGGGCTTTTTTTTTCGCATTATCTCGCTCGCATGATTTCGCTCGCATATCTATTCTCAGCATCTAATTCTTGTATATTTTTTATGCATTTTTGGTTTTTGGTTTTTTATCTTTTACCCGGTTAGCGATGACAGCAGATTGGTAGATGGTAGATGAGATGTACAGTATGGCTTCACGGGATCACGGATATTACGGTGTTTATGGCTTATGCTTTTACGGTTTTACGGATCATGGGTTATGGGTTATGGGTTATGGGTTACGGCATCATCAATCACATGGGATGAGAATGGGCTGCTACGAAAGAAACCTCTCATAGGAGGTCGCATTTTTACGATTCTTACGAAGATTGAGATATCTGCGTTATTTATGATCGATACCTATTTGATTTAATTACAGGCGATAAACACCTATTATAGAGATTGGATAGGCGACTATAAATTGAACACTGGAGTTTTTGGGTCGGAGTTAAAGTTGCTTGAATTTGCTGCTCTTGTGTTATGTTGTGTTGACTTGACCTTGAAGCTATTTTGTGGCGAGTGGACTCTTTAGACTCAATAGTGTCACTTAAGTATCGAGGTCTTCGCATATCCGCGATCGACCAACTGGGCAAACTGGCCGTAGTCTAAAGAGCTGACGACAGCTGAAGTCGCCAAGATACTAGGTTCGAATCCAGATCTATAATGTGCTTAAGTATCGCTAGCGTTGTGGGGGATGCACGATGCACGATGGACGGTCTGAAGAGAAGCGACAGATTCTAAATCTACCTCGAACCTATAATAGATAGCGGTTACGAACATATACACCTATCACCGGATTTAGCCTCGGTCCCTAATAAGGCCGAGTTCTTGGAGTGATATGATGACAGCTGGTTTTACCTTGTCAATTGGCCGCTACACTGTGAAGCCATATTACAATTAACTACATTCATAGAAGATGTGAAAGAGGAAGTAGAAGAGGAAGTATGCAGTGTCTCTTCAGCAGTAGGTTAGCTGTGTGGTAGCAGCTTTCATAACAGCTATACTACTGCGTGTTTAGACACTCCAGCATGCGCAATTGGGTTAAGAATAGTCTACGGGAAGGGAGCTGGAAAATAGCCGAGCCCAGTACGCATATTTACCTTAGCTAAAGTTAGGTAGGTAGTTTAATATTCATAGATTCCAGCTATAGCTTGATCGATCGATCGACAACGGGGAAAGCATTTCGAATTCCCGGCTGGAGTTATTGTTTATTTAAGTGTTTAGGTACAGAGGTATGGAAAGGGGATGCATGGAGGTATGGACTTATCAGAGGGAGGCTAGGGGTTAAGGGCGAGGTGGCAAGGAGGGCATGTCTGGACAGCGGCAACTATTTACTTTTGCTCTTGGAGACTCTAGTTAGATTTGCATAAGTTCCATGTATTATTATGTTATGAACCGGAGGCATGAAGATACATAAAAAATAGAAACATCAATAATGTGCGGCAGAGTGCATGCCGGCGTCTGCATTGTCTGCATTACACTAGATATATAATTCCAGTGGCAGGGCTCGGCACAGATAAATATTTCCCGTTGAAGATGGCGGAAAATATGCTATTGGTAAATAGTAGGTGGCTATGCGAAATGTATTCATTAAGAATATGCGGTCTCAGATCGTTGCCCGAATGAGATTAAATAGAGAATGAATATTGTACACATAATAATTAAATAACACTCCGCAGTAGTAAACAAACAATAGAGTTGTCAAATATTTTTGCTGTGTGAATGAAAGATTCGAAAGAAAAATTAAAGTAAATGACCGTCGTGGTTCGAATCGCCGTCGTCTGGCTGCTGGTAAGCCGTGTGATCCCCATCCGTGATCATCATCGTAGCGACGTTTCGTGGTGGTGGTGACATTAGCGGGACCTGAAAACTCCCCGTCCCGTTTTCTCCTTTTTCGTCTGCCGTGCGCCTTTTAGCGCCCCTTTTTCGCCTGAGCGAATTTTGTATGATCTATCTACATGTGCGCCCGTGTTCAAGCAAGAGTTCCGTGGCCGCCAGTATCATATCCCTTTTATGTGCCGGTCGTAATACACCTCTCATAAAACACACTTCGTAATACACCGTTTGGTTTCTCGTCGACCATTGCTCACAATATTCGTACCATCCGCACCGGCCAGGGAATGCGATTAAGACATAGGAAAAGTGAAGCATAAATGATAGCTCGTACAGAAGGTTGGAAATGCAGACAGACTACTACCGCCAGGGCAGTTCCTGATAAATGATTGTTGTAGACGTAAAACGAAAAGCACTTGAATGAGTGCGGTGAGGGTTTATCGGCTCCGAAGTCCGAGGATCCGGCCTAAGCTGCCACCACGCTTGCGTGTTGGGCTCTCGCTCCCCGAATCTTTTTCTGAGGCCTGTGAGTCGGCACTGCCTCGTCGCTCGCCGTTGATCCGCTTCTCGCTCGCACTCTTCTTGTGGAACCCGCGGGCAATCCGCTTCGTAAAACTGCTGCTCTCGACATATGATTCACGATCTGAGTCAATTTCAAATACTGAGGTGAAAGACTCGAGCTGTGACCGCGAAGGTTGCTGAGACTCGGACATCAAGGTCGCTGATGTTGGTGTTAGGTTGGTAGCCAAAGGTGGTAAAGGTACTGCAACACTCTTCTGAGCCTGGCTTAGTGCCGACTTCTCACGTAGGTTGAAAGCTGAAGTTGCAGAGCGAAGTGCGCGAGGCGGCGGGGGCGGAGGATAGGCCGGTGACACAGGAGCAGATCGAGAAGACTTTACGGGGTCTTTAGAAAGGGTTGGTAATGGATGGAGTTGCTCAAGACTGTGAGATGGCTTGGAAGGTCTGATATTTGCACTGGACTTGCTCGACTTTAGTGCCCGTCGCCGAGGTGGTGAGAGCGGTACTGTGTTAAGCGACGAGGTCCGTGGCGGCAGTGTAACTCGTAATAGTTCGTTGGGATCCGGCTTAGGATAGACCGAGTATTTGTGAGGGCCAGCTCTCGTTACTGGACGAGGTGGCGAAGGCTGAGGAGTTGGAGTTTCAGCTGAATAATCAATAGTCTTGAAGACCGGCTGCAGTTTTGGTAACGTTATAGTATCATCTGTTTCTTGTGGTTCGGGTTTGGGAAAACTCTTCGTGAAGTAGTTTGGTGTCTGCGATGCTCGTAGAAGCACAGGGTACTGCTCCCCTGAAGCCACTGTACTGTTTGGCCAGAAACTATCCCATAGTTCGCTGGCTGATGTGTTGTAGTTGATGTCTTCTTCGAATGAGGTTTCCGAGTCAGACGAGTCTGTCATGCCCGGCACTGAGCCGTTCGACGTCAGTGATGATCGACTATCACTCGACCCATGACGACTTAATCGACCCTCTGTTCTGGGGTAGGAAAAGTTGTTCGTCAAGCTCAATTTCCTTGGTGCCTCTGATGAGATGACGTCTGTTGAGCACCTCTCTCCGCTGACGACAAGTTGTTCTTGATACGGGGGGTTGGCGAGCTCCATGATCACGATGTAAGTAAAAGATCGATCAAGATCGAAGATCGACTGAGTCCCTATGACGGATGGGCACTGCTTATAGAGTATCTAGAAGGGGAGCTGGCGTCCTATCAAGGTAGTAAAGGTAAGAAGAACAGAACGCCAGGTTGTAGATCCAGATCGTCGAGGGCAGCGATCAGTAAATAATACAGCAAAAAAAATACAAGTAGGGCGAGCCAGGAGTAAAATGTGAATCAATCAACAACGAAAAGTGGCCGATAGGGATATTTATCAACGATTAGCATAGCTAGCTTCCCTAAGTCGCGTCTGGGGGTTCAGATGTGCCTGAGAGACAGGGTATTGTTTGTGCAAAATACATGACAGTAAGGGAGTAGTCAAATACCTTGTGTGAGATCCGTCTTGCATAGGGATCTAAATCATGCAGACCCAATCGGACGGACCACTACGTCACGGACTAGAGAGGACGGAATGCACCTAGGCACTGCAAAGAAAAACAATTTCTGGACTTGGTGCAGTAGTAGAACAAACGGTGGTTCGGGACAAGTTGTCAGATATGACGGTCCCACATCCGTATGTTGGTGGCGGGATGGCGGGAGAGAGGCAAGAAAATTTTGACTGGTGCGTTTTGTACTTTGCCTCTTGCTGCCATCCGTGTAACAAGCGGAAGACTGCCCCCAGGTGGTATCGCCCGTAAAAACGCCTTATCCATTCGAACTGTGGAGGAGGACAAACAGCCCAAGGGTGGATTGGAGGGTGGGAAGGGATCTCTCCCGTATACAGCGGAAAGAATGTATCGGCTATGACCATTCCAACCACCACGAGGGAACTCGTTGCTCGGGCCTTCCATCGGGCTCGATAACTGAACTACTGCGCAGCACATACCTTCTAAAGAGCGGAGGATTTAATGTGAAGGGAGATGTGCTAGAAGCATGCTCGACTTGTTGGTAACGCGCTTGCGCTTAAACTCCTACCCACAGCCGTGTCCATGGAACATCTGGTCCTCTGGCATAAGCGCGTTCGGGGCCATACCAGGGCTGCGGATTGTGATTAATAATGATTGATAATGTGATAATAAGCATTTGATGCTTCGTGTTTGCCAACTCTATCAGCAAGTTACCAAGATTATGGTCACGTTGGTTGCTTGATACTAGCTAGCTCGAAGCCGTGTCTCCCGACTCAACATGAGCTGCCCAGATGCTTGCTCATACTGTCGGTGGTGGTGGTCGACCAGGCGCCGAGACAGCCATGATATTCGACGTCATGAAAATGAGCTCACATCCCAGGAGTCGACGGCGAGGTACTGTGGCCGTGCGGGTTTGAATTTTCAAGCTTGTAGGTACCCGTTCCTTTTTTGAGGCTCCGGGAGATCAGCGTAGCATGGATCTGGCCATGTAGATCCCCGTCCAATAGTTTAGCTCTATCACCTACATAATGGATGTTAGCCTCTTTACAGACTGAGCAATCAAGTTCATAAATCTCGTTCGCACTTGTAATGCTGTCTCGGCTTTGTGTATGTTCACTATTCAAGATCGAAGAAGCTAACGAACGCATGTATTCCGCCGTAATTAGCATCGTGCAGAAGACTGTTCATTCTTGAAACATGCGGGAGCAGACGCGTATCCGCGGTTCCAGAGGACGTAGCGAGAATAGGAATCGAGGTCACTTCTCACACGGGTGTTATGTCACGATAGATTAAACGGTAATAAAGAACAGGTTTTTACATGAAGTAGATCCCTAGCTTGCCTAGCATCTAGGGCATCATCTAAGCAGCTAGGGCATTATGAAATGTTGATAGATCAGGTAGGGAGAAAAGAGTGAGGTAGAATTGAAGGAGGGGTGGGGAAAAGGAGAGAAGGCAAAAAGCGGGAGAGGGAGATCGGTCCCTCGGGGCTGCATCCCCGTCCGACGGCCTGTGCGCCCCTGCGGCACACTCACCCACCGTGGCTTGACCTAAGGAGTTCGGGGCTTGGTCCGTCCCCTACGTCCCCCATAACCTTCACATCTTGAGGCTTCATGTAAGTACGAAAAGCACTACTCGGCAGCCCCATCCAGAAACTTGCATCACATCGATTCAAAAAAAAAATCAAAGATACGCATTGGATACCTAATTGGGATATTTTGCCCCTTTCGAACCATTCGTGCATGTAGAGACTACGGATGTTGGTTCGACGAGCCGAAGACGTTTTGAAATAGAGTACTGCTCATATATCAAAACATATCAAAATGTATATCAGAAGAGATTTATGAGGAAACTCGAATGAGCTCGAATCGACACTTTTTTCCAGCCCCTAACGTATCACAGTATGTTCGCATCCATATCAGCCCAGCCAAGTTCAATCTGCCAAGGCCAACCCGCCAACCCCCAGAATGAACTGAGACATTCGGAGGTTTTTGGTGAACTCTTCGTACGCGTCCCTGAATGCTATTATCGAATCGAATTCAGCGGAAATCCCATGTCGAAAGATCGGCAATGCATCCTGCGGGTTCGTGAAGCCCGGTGTTGGAAATTTTTACCTACTGAAAAGGCAGCGGAGAAGAATTCCCAATAGCTGTAGTTCATGCATGAGGTCTGGTCTGCCAGTCTGCATTTCGACAAAGCCAAAGTCTCGGGTCCATACCGAGATTCACCGAGAGCCAGTCCCGGACAACGCGTACCCACTGCGATCTATCTAGGATCTCTTTACGATATATCAATATCCGAAGAAGATTTAGATGCATGCAAGTGTCAAAGCTGCAGTCTGCAATACTGAATTGAGAACTGTCCTCATCTTATGAGAGCTTAGCCCCGTGTTACGCTTATTATTCTAAGACAAGAGACGGCAAGTATTTATTTGAGGCTCCCGTCTTCTTTGATGTTTTCTTTTTTTTCCCTGCATGCGAACCGATGCAAGATTTGCTCAACCCGAAACCAGAACACGGGGAACAACAAGTGGACCCACGATGTCTCGGTTGATCGTTCGTACGGATGGAGTTACTATTGGATAGCCACATTCAAGGGACCGTGTACTCCACAAGAAGCAATGCATCTCAGCCTCGGGTTCTTGGCTGCTTGGGTAGGTTGGGAGAGAGATAGGCTATCAGAGCCGAGCTCTGCTTCTTACCTCCCCTACTTATGCCCACCGTAAACCCACGCTGACTTAACTACATAAGTATGTGACGGCCGAGCGTGACCTCCTTTTTCTCTTTTCACACGTTCTTGATACGGCATTCCCTGGGGTTTTATCTCCAAAGCCGAGAAGCCATAAGCAATCCCATAAATGCGAACACCCTTAAAATTTACCTTTATTCTGCACGTTTGATTGGTAAGATCCCGAGCGCACTGCCACAGCGACTTCCCCCTTTAAGGATTTTCATTGGAGTATCAACTTGATACACAAGTCAGCTATTGCAACTTCAGCAGATTTTGCTATCATGAGTTGTGTATTTGTCGTGATTCAAACACTTCTGGTTGCTCTCCAGTCGTAGCAAGCACGTGGCAAACAGCATGACTAGCCCCCGTTAATCACTGACAATGGCACTGCTAATATCATTCCCGATATCGCTGCTAGCATCGGTGTTGGGTGTTGGTCAAAAACCGAGAACATCTGTTTTTTCAATAGGGGATCATTAATAAAAGATGACCCCCCAATACGAAGCCGACAGTCTATTGAATCAGCCCATGTTAGGATATTTCTATCCTTTTTTCCTTGGGACACAGCATGGCCAGCAGGGCTCTAAAATGTGGGCACGGCATGTTAAGCCGGGTGAGATGAACTAACCTGAAATAGTTAGTTAAGCGAGGGCTGACTGACCGCTGGTTGGCTGCCTGGTTTCCAGGTCCTGAGCATTCGGGCTCGGTCGAACGTGTTTAGGTTAGCAATTTCAGGAAGGTACCTGTGTATCAAAATAAACGCCCAGCCCCTGAGTTATTTTCAGCTCTTCTTCTTTCGTCGATGGTATCTCGACGACGCAGGTCTGACAGCTGTTACATAATCACTGTTTATATGTAACAAGACAGGATTGTTTCTATCTGATCAGTCTCCGGCCAGCGCAAGATGCGGGCGATATTCGCAGTTGGAAAAGTCTTCGACGCCGCCAAACTTGGCCACAAGCGATTCAGAACCTCTCAGGACGGTTGGTCCATGCACGCTAGCTCCGGTAGGCTATTATTTTCGTATCGAATTTCAAGGAAGCTCGGTTCCATCGTGGCCGGCGGAGCCGCTAAGCAAGCCTGGCCCTGTAGCTTCGAAGAAAGAAAACTCGTCCAATTGGCCAAAGCAAGGCTGGCCTTTCCTGTCACAGGCTGTCAGCTCCCCAATCTGTCCTAAAGAGTTTACGAGCGAGATGGGTTCTCATGCTAGGATCGATTAGCCCCCTGCTTTTAGGATGAGAGGAGCGCTCGTGGCCCCGCCGGCCGGCGCCACAACAAATAGTTAATCTCGTATGCTGCATAGTCAGGCCCAGCTTACTCGCACTTTTCCTGCCCCGTGCTCATCAGCGAGATGTCGTATTACCTAAATTGGCCCAATGGTTACACGCCAGTTCTGCATCTAGAGGGCACTACCTTTGTTCTGCTGGAACTCTGGGCCCTCGGGTCGGCATAGAAAGCGGTGCTTACATCGTAGACAGACAACCCGCTTTGTTCTTAACTGGGGTCCTTTGTTCGCCGGCATGTATGCTACGTAGTAGTCGGGACCCAAACTCCACATACGCCCCTTGTAGACAATGGAGTGTACCCGTAATTGTTCTATTAGTGGTGACCGAGGGATCATCTATAAGAGCTGGTAAGGCGCCGCTATGGGATCCCGTCTTGGGCCTTGGATTCTTCAGCGATTTCGATCGTCAGTCACTCGTTACCTTTTCTAGCTGTATATACCAATACCCCCGCGTATATCGTATATACAAAGGTAACCTTTAATTCAGCCGCCACTATGAAGATCTCCGTTGCCGTGTTCGCCTCGGCCGTGTCGGCCGCCTCCATCCGGGCGGTCCAGCAGACCCAGGGTCTTCCGCTGTCTACGTTCGGTGAGGTCCACCACATCTCCATCGCGGATGCCATCGCCAAGGTAGATCTGCTCGGGAACAACTTCACGGACCTACCTATCTCTACCAAGGATCACCCATTGTCCTTCGGCGAGGAGAAGGTCACTTCCAGTAAGGCCACCGCCGCCGCCGCCGACACTGGCGACTGCGCCAACCCCAACATCCGATTCGAGTGGGACCAATATTCGGCCTCGGACAAGCAGGCCTTCGTGGATGCCCTCCAGTGCCTGATCAACAAGGCGCCGTCAGGCAACTTCGCGCCGTCGAAGAACCGGTACGAGGACTTCGTCCGTCTTCACCAGACCTACTCGCCCAACATCCACAGCAAGAGCACCACGCAGCAGACGCACAAGTTCCTGCTGTGGCACCGCTACTACGTGTGGGCGCTAGAGCAGGTCATGCGTGACGAGTGCGGCTTCAACCGCGCCTTCCCTTGGTGGGACGAGAAGAAGTGGGCGGGCAAGTTCGCCCAGGCCACCATCTTCACCAGCCAGTACTTTGGTACCCTGCCCGGGTCTACCAACGGTGCCGCGACGTGCATTGGCAACGGCGTAAGTCTACTTACCACCCTCTCAGTAAGATATTGAGTGACTAATGAAGATATGTATATAGCGATTCTCAGGAATGTCGTTGAGTCTTGGACCCGGCATGGCTACCAACAACCCTCATTGTCTCCAGCGTGCCGTCAACGAGCAGACCACCCTTCAAACTGGCCAGAGCTCTTGGGACACGTGCATGCAGCGAACGTCGTACCCCGACTTCCACAGTTGCGTCGAGTTCACGTAAGTCTATTTATCTAAGGCTCTCCATATAGACTACCTAGCTAACAGCCCTCCCAGCTTCCACGCTCAGGGACACAACGGTGTCGGCGGCATCATGGCCGATGCCATCGCGTCGCCCGGCGACCCGTCGTTCTTTATGCATCACTTGTACGTTGACTATGCGTTCCGGAAGTGGCAAATCGACGACGTGAGCCGGCGCACGACCATCAGCGGGTGCGCCGACAACGTCAACTGCGCGCCGCTGACCCTCGACACCATGGTGTACATGGGCAACATCTGCGGCGCCAAGTGCCCCGACCTGAAGGTCCGCGACATCCTGAACACGCTGCAAGGACATCTTTGCTACAGGTACAACTACTAGGTGTGGTTGGCTGTGCTGTCAAGATGAAAGTAATAAAAAGTTATATAGTCTATTTGTAATTAAATGCTAATCCTAATGATCCAATACTCTTCGGCCCTAATTCCTGTTGTGTTCTATCTATATGATACATGATCGTCTTCTCTGGCCCGGTCTAGTCTGGTTTGAAGTGTTTGCTGTGTGTGCGATGCCGGCGCTGTCGTCGAGGCACGCTGTGCTCAATTAATATACATGCTTCCGAGGCGCGAGAACGGAGGCGGGTACGTCAACGAAAATCAGCGGAGCAGGAGGTGTAACGACGACTCGGAGCGGTCGGGTATATTGCCTGTCGGGAAACACAACCTGACTAACACTACCTGACTAGCTGACGGCGTACATAACTCATGTAAGGCATGGTAAAGTCGGTGAGTGGGCACGTTTCGCTCAAGGCGGCAAGGGAATGCGAGCGGTTATTTTTAGAGTTGGTAGCTTACACGACATAGAGTGCATGCGTCTTTCTCGATATCAGAGATATTTGTAGTGTAACATTCCTTCTTACTAGCTAGTAATTGACATCTCTTTTAATCATGTTAAATCGCTGAGGCGCAAAGCAGACATAGAAAGTAGCTCAGTTTATAAGCTTAAAAGACTTTCTAAATCGTTACCCTAATATTTTCTATTCAAAAGTCATCAGGTGTATTTCAACTTACAACGAATAGAATTCTCAGTTCTTTCTGCACATAACAGAATACGAGATCACTCACCACTGGCCTGGCCCACAGCATCTTGACATTTCCCCTTCCGGAAACTAGACGGAATAGAGATGGTGATGATGAGGATGAACCCATGATCGTACGAATACCCGGCTGACGTTCCCGAGTCATTGGGCCGCCGGAATTTGACGGTATTGGCATAGCTTTGCTGATGGTCGACCTATCGAACAAACAAACGTGGCTGAACTAGCAAAATTCCTCAGATGTTTGGTGAGAACGTTGAAGAAGTCAGATGACAACTCAACTTTCTTTGATCTGATCATGGAGCTCTGACATTGCTACCCCGCCTCGTTTGAAGGTTCCAAACGGTCAGCGAGTCTGAAGTGAAGCTTCTGATTGGCCAATTGGAGAGAGCTCCTAAGTGGAGAGGACGGGTCGTCCCTTATTACTCGTCAAGCTTGATTGAACAATGTTAATTCTGACTTGAACTATGAGCTCATCAATTTTACGATGAGTGCAACTATTCCAAGTTTTGAATACTCTTGACGTTCTGAGATCTATCTTTACTGAATATAGCCATTCAGCTCACCTCCAATATGCGGTACGCTATGTATGCAGACTTAGTGCACGCTATTCGCTAGCAAGCATTGGCTTCTTTCCTATCGTCTTCATGTCTGCTCCATCGCCAGTGCCAGCGTCTCTTTCCAGATCTACGCGCGACATAAGAGTTGCATCCAGATCGCTAAAGTTGCGATCGGTGGAGCATGGCTTGCCTAGCGTTTGCAACGCACTTACATACATGAGGACATGGGGGAAAGAGGCAGCAGTAGACGTCTTATGTAGAGATTCCAGATATCCAGATCTTCAGGAACCAACCGAGAACCGAGACACATGGTCAAAACCAAGGATGGAAAAGGACAGAAAGAGGAATCCCTGCGGAGCAACTCCAGGGTTGGTGTGCTTCCAGCTTTTTGGGACGGCCCTGAACCTGTCAGCTTTCGGGGCGGGTGGAGCATATCTGTAGTGCCTGCATGACGCTAAATCAGAATGTTTCGTCACCAAGCTGCCAACGCACACATTTTCGTCCAGGATTATTTTTTTTCTTTAATCCTTTTTTTTCTGTTAATATCACCAAATTTCCAAGGTCCCAGCCCCCAAAGTGCCCACCATTCTCGTGTCGCCTAATCTTCCGTCTCCTAAAAAGGATTGGGGTATTAGATCTTAGGGGGTAGGGAGAAGCATGCGCTGTGCAGCGGGTGTGCTACGTGCTACGAAAGACTGCTGGTTGGGTACCAGTGACGAGGGTGGACTTAAGGCCCGAGGCCTCGCCCAGCGTGGCTCCTAGCGTAGACTCGTCGAGCTGAGAAGCCCCAGGTTTGCTCATTGGGGAAGACAATTTGACTCTAATCATCGTCAGTCGTGTAATCGACTTTCTGACCAGTCATTATTCGAGTACCGCTTTGCTAGAAAGTTCGTTCAACATGCAAAGGTAGATCCCAATGGGTCAAAAGCCAGGCAGATGCATGCAATCCGAGCCCACCGTTGGAAAGCTGGGCGAACTTATAAATTCTACTAGGTTCGCGATAGCTTGACAGAGAAACACGATGCACCAAGCAACAATGAAGTCTTTTATCGCCATACGTCTAGTAGAAACTAAATAGAAACCATTGGAATAATCAGTGATATTCCTTTTTATATCCCTTATTATACCACTATTACGACGATAATGATGCGATGCGCAGTGAAAGGTGGACCGTGCGAGACAACTGTCATCCTACGTACCTCTCTCTTAGGCCATGTCTCTGTGTTGTTACTCTTGCCTGCTACTTCCTCCATCTCAGGCCCTAAAAAGGGAACTCTTGTTTTTAAGAGCAATTGAAATGTGAACATGCTCTTCACCACTCATTTCTTGTTCAAAGTATTGTATTGGCCTGCTTCTACGACCTAGCATATCCTATTCTACCTTGCGACGGGACAGCGCGGGCGCTGCTGTCGCTCTGCGGTGATCGCGTGGTAGCAGTAAGAGTAGTGCATCGGGCACCAGGTTAAGACATTAGCAAAGGAAAGTGCGAAAGAGAAGGGAGCAACCAGAGAGAAAAAGAACACAAACAACAGTTGACGCGACAGTATACCTTCACAGCCTATGGTTCTTTTTTATTTCGTGGGGTTCTAATCTCCAGGTCGATGGTTGTCGCGCGTCAAAATCACCAAACCAGCCATCCGCATTTTCCCATGTTGGCCCAGCCTCCTACTTTCCAACCACCACGCAATCTTATGATCCTCGTCAACACTTCTCTCTCCTTGAACCCGGGAAGTACCAACTCCTACCTTCGAATGCTGGGAGATACCTCTTCTACCACCTCTCGCATTTATTCGCACCACCAATTCTTTAGTGGCCTGGAGAAAAAAAGTAAACCTCTTCTGCAGCCCTGCTGTAACCCTTGACGATCCTCTGCATACATACCTACTTGCATAGCAGATTCCTCACTTTCCACCAAACAAATTCAGGCCAGGGCTCAACCTTGCTGTTGCTTTCCAGGCCTTCTTGTGTTACCTTTACTACATAATATTCTTGGAGAGTATCACCACGATAAGTGGTGATTGCCCACATTGTCGACCTCAGCTTTAGCTCGTGCTGCTAGCGACACCGCAGAGTTGACTGAACCAAAACCCACCACACCCTCTAACGACCGTCACGACCGTTACGAATTTTCTACACAAACACCCCGCCAGCGCCAGCAGCGCGGCCCTTTGCAGCAATCTCCCCGACAACCTACGCCGGAGCAACGGTCGACAGGTACTCCCTCTTCGGTACGTCGACTTCGCAGGACCCCTCGCTTCTCAGCTTCACCTAGCCCTGTGCCGGAGGCGCAACAGACGCGCCAACCAATTGGCCGAGTTACTGTTACCATAAATCCCAAGGGCCAATACGTTCTCGCCGACCCCGAGAAACGCCGTCGAAGGGAAGCTCCCAAACAGCAGCCTAGACGACAACTGTCGCAGGGCAACCTAAGCGACTCCTCCGACGCGACATCGACCAACTCGCAAACAGCACACCATAGAGCTGCTCCTTCTGCTTCGAATCCGACTAAACCTGAACCGCATCCTGCTCTTCGCATCTCCAAACAAACCCACAGTGCTATCTTATATGCTCTCGAACAAACGCTACGCGGGCCCAAGCAGATTTCCGACGACCCTGTTGAGCTGTACGCTCCAATGGCTGATCTAATGGGAGGAAGAGGTCCC
The DNA here is from genome assembly GCA_028571165.1 of Hypoxylon perforatum. Classification (NCBI taxonomy): domain Eukaryota; kingdom Fungi; phylum Ascomycota; class Sordariomycetes; order Xylariales; family Hypoxylaceae; genus Hypoxylon; species Hypoxylon perforatum. The sequence goes on along the minus strand of JAOXNQ010000006.1, from coordinate 1,772,144 downwards.
GCGACCTCGAACGGTAATGGCTCCGCATCGGCGCGACCGACTACGGCGCGCGCGGCCGTCGGCTCTCCCTCGGGGATTAGAGGTCCCCGGGTGATCATGCAAGAACGGGCTGCGCGAGAGGCGGCGCGAGAGAGACAGCGTGAGGAGGCAGAACGGTTGAAGTTGGAACAAGACCACCTCGAAAACGAGGCGCGCCTAGCAGATGAGGCACTACGAAGACGCCAGGAGCAGAAAGAGGCGGAGCGTCGAGATGCAGCTGCAGCTGCAGCCGCTGCTGGCGCTGGTACGTTCGGCGCCGGGACCGGAGCCGGTGCCGGCGCTGCCCCTATCGATCCCACCACTTCACGACGACAGGCGCAGCAACAGCGCACCGCCGCAGACAACGGTGCGCGATCATCCAGACATATACCCCCTATCGGTGGGATTCCGCCGCCGCGGAATGCGCCGCGAGTTACTACTGCCCCTCAGCCCATCCCTGGCATGGCTGGCCCTTCCGGAACCCAGCCCCCACCCCCTCAGCTGACCGAAAGCTCGACGGCGCTTGGACGAGGTAGAAACTCGTTCCCGCACGCTTTCGAACGCTGGGAGACCCTATCGGCGCACTGGGAAGGCCTGACGAGCTTCTGGATCCGTAGGTTGGAGCAGAGCGCGCAGGAAATCGGCCAGGACCCCATCTCCGCGCAGCTATCCCGCCAGGTAACCGATCTTTCATCTGCAGGCGCCAATCTGTTCCACGCCGTGGTAGAGCTGCAGCGCCTCCGTGCTTCTTCGGAACGCAAGTTCCAACGATGGTTCTTCGAGACTCGCGCCGACGTAGAGCGTTCTCAAGAGGTTACGCACATGCTGGAGCAAGCACTCCAAGAAGAGCGCAGAAGCAGAGCAGACGCGATCCGCGACGCCATCGAGCAGGAGCAGGGATCTTCCAAGCTGCACAAACAGATAGCTGAGTTGCGCAAGGAGCTGACAATCTCTAAGGAGGAGGCGCGACGCGCATGGGAGGAGCTCGGTCGACGGGAGCAGGAGGAACGAGATCGTACTATGTCCTTGCAGCTCGGCCAGCCCACCATTGTCGGCGGCGTTCAGGTCGTCCCTATGACTCAAGGCGTAGGTCGCGGCAGTACCCAGAGAGGCGCCTACGCCCAACCAGAGCCTGCCGATTACGCTTCCTCACCAACCTCGCCTTCCGCTGCTCGCGCTCAGTACACTCAGGCCCCTGCAGTGAAGTCGACTCCAGCTCCGGCCGGCGGAGACCCTTCCTTCCAGACTCCCTCGTCTGTGCACCATCAGCAGAGCTACGGTTCTGAGGGCACCTACAGTGAAGGTCAGTACAACAAAGCCATGGTGACACATGGCTCCTCAACCTCCGCCTTTGCTCGTGACGACTACCAGCGCTCCCTGCACGATACCCTAAGCATCCACAGTTCCATGCACAGTTCGGGAGATTCTGACTTTGATGCAGAAGAGTTTGAAACTCCCGCAACGCAGCCGGCCGTCTATCAGCCGACCGGCTCCGGCACCCAGCAGCAGCCACAACAGCAGCAGGGGCAGGGGCAGCAACAGCAGGCTGGTCCGGACTACAGCGGTTCGGGTTACTCGGCACCCTGGGATGACCTGGGCCCTCGTCACCACCATCCTACGCGCTTAAGCGACGTGCTTGAGGAAGAGGAGGAGCGGAGCCGCACTAGCGCGAGCCAGAGCCAGGTCAGCCGGCCTTGATTGTATCACCAACATCATAATGAAGGCGCAAGAGAAATGCGCCATATTTGAAAGGCATCCATAGAGGTGCTATTGTCGGGGCCTGCCGGAGAACGGGATAAACTCGTCTGGGTTTTCGTATTGTTGCCTTAATGACGAGAACTTGAGATAAACCTGTCACCGGCGCCCGATCTGTTGGAGTTCTGTCTAAACGTTTTCTTTTTTTTCTCTCGGCTTCCTCCGAGTTCGGGATGAAGCTTCTCCTAGGGTTTACCGAAGACATGAATGGCGAAAAGATAGACAGAGTCGCGTGTCAACTGCTTTGTTTTCGATTTACAAGCAAGCAAGGCGTCACTAATAATCGTGTTGAGGGATGGTCGATTTCGGAACGGGTTTTTGAGGGGCGGGCGGGCATTCTCTGGACAGCATTTGCGAATAAAAAGACCGGTACTCGGCCATACTTCTTCGTTTTTTCTCAATCACCTTTCCCCTTCAAATCTGGTTGACCTGACGGGTCATACCAAATCGACTTTCGACGAACATTCTTGGGGTGGTCTATTCCCCCCACCCCTTTCGGACTGTGCATAATGGGAATCGAGGATGGGACTTTGTTTTCCGGTTGTTTTTTACGTTGTCAGTGAGTAAGGGAGAGGAAGAAGAACAGAGACCGCAAGGAGGAAGAGTAGTAAGAGGCAACCCGAACCTTAGTAGGCTCTGCTACAATGTGAGGTCTGTAGAGAAACTGTATGCAACCGCATGGACTTGTACTTATAAAAACACTGCACAACCGGAATGTGAGAGTACCCGTCACGGGAGTTTCCATTCCAGAGCATGGCAGAGCAAATGATGAAAGTACCTAAAACCCGGATGGATCCTACATATGTAGTCTTGAAGTGAGAAATTTGACATGACTCAGTTGCTCAAGTTTCAAAGCCTTGCTACTAGGACATGTGATAATAATGATTTCTTTGAAGAATAGACTGGATTAAGACATCCGAGGTGCTATCAAAGCCGGAGGTTCTGGATTACCCCCATGACCCTCAGCAGGATACTTCAGTAGATGTGGCTGAAGCTGCCACAGGTGGCGTAGGCCAAGAACAAGCTCCAGATCGTACCGGTGCTTAATTGATTGAAGCTCCATAAATTATTTTCGACCCGTCTAATATACATCAGCCCACGCAGTTTTATTTACGACAGGCGCCTGCAAAGAATTGATAGCATCCAGAGCTGTCGCAATCACAAAAGATGTCGCGATCGTTAGCAACCCCCCAGAAACTCCTCCGACCTCTCCTGCAGAGCTGCCCACGGGCACAGCAGCAGCAATGCCAGCGCTTCCTCTCGACGCAATCCTCGTCCTGTAGGCCGCGGCGGCCCACCACCACGGCCCAGCGATGCGCTCTCGACAGCCAATCCACCATATCCCCAAACCGACCCTTCTTAGAACAACGCCGGTACAAGGCCAAGACGGTCGAGGAGGCCAAGAGCAGGTACCGGACGGGCCCGTTCTCGTGGAAGGCAGGCCTGCTGTTCGTCGTCACGAGCGCCGGCCTCGTCTGGTACTTCGAGCACGAGAAGCAGCGCATGCAGCGCAAGCGCATCGCCGAGGCGACTAAGGGCGTCGGGCGGCCGAAGGTCGGCGGCGAGTTTCAGTTGGTTGATCAGGACGGGCGGCCGTTCTCGAGTCAGGATTTGAAGGGGCGGTATTCTCTGGTACGTTCTTTCTGTCTTGCCGCGTCTCTACTATCACTATAGCTACCTATGCTACGAGGAATGTGAAATACCGTACTAATTAGTTTTTGTTGGTGGCGTAGATATATTTCGGCTTCACACATTGCCCCGACATCTGCCCCGAAGAACTCGACAAGATGGCGCGCATGTTCGACCTAGTCGAAGAAAAAGCGCCGGGGGCGCTGACGCCGGTCTTTGTGACGTGCGACCCACAGCGCGACGACCCCAAGATCCTGAAAGCGTACCTGGCCGAGTTCCACGAGCGGTTCGTCGGGCTGACGGGCACGTACGAGCAGATCAAGGACATGTGCAAGGCGTACCGCGTCTACTTCAGCACCCCGCGCGACGTGCCCGCCGGCAAGGATTATCTGGTGGATCATAGTATCTACTTCTACCTTATGGATCCCGAGGGCGACTTCGTCGAGGCCTTGGGCAGACAGCATAGCCCTGAACAGGCTGCGAAGGTTATACTGGAGCATATGAAGGATTGGAAGAGGTAGCACGGGCAGTGATACGTCATGAACGAAGCACTCCTCCACTCACTACGATAGCTCAACATGTGTAGATATATATCCACGGGATGGATAGTGTACAGAATCTGTATATGCCAAAGATATGTTTCTTGTACATAGTACGAATAGATTCATGACCTGCCACCTTCAAACGGATATGCAAGCTCCCCCGCATTTTACAGCGTGCTTATCTAAACCTAAACGAATGGAATCTCTCACTCTACATGATCTACAGTAAGAAGTATCGCATGCGATACCATAAGAGTCTGGCTATTATAAAATGAAAACTGATATATACGAATGATACTCTGCTATTCAGAGGTATTCTTCTTTTTGTCAAGGAATCAGAGTTGTATGGGGCGGGAAATGTTCCGATAAGACCCATTGATAAACGCAATTATTAAGAACAGACAGCTCAGAATTGAAATGTCTTGGACTTGTCTTGGTCCCAAATTTAATTACAAACTCTCCCCCGAACAAGAACAAATGAAGTAGCTGTGACGACATACGCGTCGTTCAGGGCGAGGCATGATAGGAGGTTAATATCTAGTTTTCTTTCTCTTTCCTCTCACCATGAGGGCATTTCGTCCTCGCACAGTAATTGGCCGTGCGGCTTCGGCTCGCATCCAACGGCCCCACCCTCTTCCTACGCCGTCAAGTCCCGTCCAGGCCGCCAGCAGCCTTCTGCGACAACGAGGCGCCAGCCACCTGCAGCCGTCTCTATCATGTGCTTCTAGCCCATGTCGCTCATATAGCATTGATCGTAGACCTCCAAAGCCACCACCCTTCGCCTTTGCCTTTGAGTGAGTCTAACCTGACAGGACTCCCCCTCCCTTTCGTTGGATATAGGGTGAGAAGTCGCAGAGACCACATAGGTGCTTACAGACTATCCTAGCATCGATGGCGTACTACTACACGTCGCCAAGCCGATCCCCGGCGCAACGCAGACGCTGCAATACTTACAAAAACACAACATCCCGTTCATCCTGCTGACGAACGGCGGCGGCAAGCACGAGATGGAGCGCGTGGCGGATCTGAGCTCACGATTAGGCGTACCACTAACCACGGACAACTTCGTGCAGTCGCACACGCCGTTCCGAGAGCTCGTACACGGGTCCTTGGGCGATGTTGATATTGACGTGAGGGGGCTCAAGGACAAGAACATCCTCGTCACCGGCTCCGACGCCAGCAAGTGCCGCCGCATCGCCGAGCAGTACGGCTTCCGGCACGTGGTCACGCCCGCCGATATCCTGGCCGCGCACCCGGACGTCTGGCCCTTCGAGCCGCTCATGGCGGAAGTATACGCGGCGACGGCGCGGCCGCTGCCGAGCCCGAACCCGAAGATTGATGCTATCTTCGTGTTCAACGATCCGCGCGACTGGGCGCTCGACATCCAAATCATTTTGGATTTGTTACAGTCGCGCGACGGCGTCTTGGGGACTTACTCGCCCAAGAACGGGCGCGCGGACCTCGAGGGACACGGCTGGCAGGCCGACGGCCAGCCGCCCCTGTATTTCTCGAATCCGGATTTGCTCTGGAGCGCCGCGTACCACCTCCCGCGGTTCGGCCAGGGCGCCTTCCAAGCGGCTCTCGCGGGCGTCTGGCATGAGGTCACGGGCGGCAAGGCTACTTTACGGCGGACTGTTATCGGCAAGCCGCACGCAAGGACCTACGCGTTCGCCGAGCGCGTGCTGAACGCGCATCGGGCGGCTGTGTTGGGTAAGGATGGGAAGGACATACATCCGCTCAGGAACGTGTACATGGTCGGCGATAACCCGGCGTCGGATATCCGCGGCGCGAACGAGTACGAGAGCCCCCTGGGAACAAAGTGGACGTCGGTGCTCGTGCGCACGGGCGTGTGGAACCCGGAGAGGGGAGGGGAGCCGGCGTACGAGCCCAAGGCTATCGTGGGGGATGTTCGGGGCGCGGTGGCCTGGGCGCTGGAGCGGGAGGGGTGGGATGCGAGGGGGGTGGTGTGAATGGATGTAGGGACTTCTCGTGTGTTGCTAGGTACATACGATAATGGTGGTGGTATAGTTATCTACTACGTTTGATTCCTACCTAGGTACTGGTTGATGGGATGTTGCATATTTCCGCCCACCGACGACCGAAGATATTCGGTTTGTCAGGCTTTTGCATGGACTACGGTGTTTGCATATACAGTATGCCAAAATGTCATCTTAGATGTATGCCTTAAAATTTAATACTATCTATCGCAACATGGTTTGTGTTTTATTACGGCTAGCAAATACTCTTGTCGATTTTACGAATAGGGGTATGTGTAAAGTCATACATGCAGTACCTGAAAAAGGGCACCTAGAAGAAAAGAAAGCTGTCCCGCAAACAGCGTTGCTCTAGAAAGCCCCCATGACAGTAGATATAACTTGTGTCACAGCAAGTGGTTAATGTGACTTTGACACCTACAGATGTATGAAGTAATCAAGTAATTTCAATTCAACATCTATTCAAATGCCAAGCTTTAGGCAGCATCTTAGCTTTTGACCACGAAACTTGGCATATTTTTGACATCTCTCGAGTTCGAGCATAGCATACCTTACGTCATACAGGTACAGCACGTGCACCAAGAAATACATCCTAGAGGTCGGACAAAGCTAAAATTTACGTACACCAGCAAGTTATTCAGATGCAAGCTGGTTTGCTCGGCTACTTACACATCTCCAAATATTCCTACGAAATACATGCTCTATCTGGCCTTTTTCTCTTTCTACCTAATCTGCAGGATTCCAGCCAGCCACTACGCTACACCATCCCACAAAGTGCCAAGTGACATTTTTTAAGGTTATCGTGACGGTCGCAACCCCTGCGACGTAATCTGCAAGGGGGGTCCCAGCATTACGGTTGGGCTAGAACGTGCTGAACGTGGGATGGGTTTATGGGTACTCGTACTTACCCTATTCGACTATATTTTTTGATATCATTTTTATCTTTGTCCTTTTGGTGGGCTACGCCTTATCATTCGAAGCTATCAATCACAAGGCAATCAGCTCGTTTCTCTTTACACTTACTCACCCACGTATCTCAAAGGTGTGTATCATCTCAACACCTGCCTGCTTGAGCATCTACCGTTCTCTCTACGGTTTACCACTTCGTCTCAACATTTACTTCGTACTTCGTTGTCAAACCGACATATTACTAACTGCTTATGGTATAAGCACTTACTTTCCCCTACCTCTTATCTCTCACAATCCGAGAGGTACCTCCCTATCGCCATGTCTGCATCTACACCGACTGGTGAAGGGCATCCGTTACGCTCTGTCTTGAAACAAGACGATGTTATCGAAAGGCCATCTAGTCAGAATACTACCACGAGTACTAAAGGTTTGTGTGTTTGATTTCATTCAGTCTTCTACCTATGAGCATTTCAGAATCATCCTTCACTGATGTGCGACGCCTCTGTTTGTTCACACAAGGCTTAGCTTGTGACGTATATCTAATCTGCCTACTCCCTATATCTGATATGAGTAACGTATCGCGAATCCTCTGTGGCTTAACTCAAACCAATAGACAGCCCCTCATGACAGATTGGACGTTGTTACTAGCACCGATATTCGGGGCGCACGCTATATGAGAGAGGGGTGTAAACTAGCAACGCTGCTCGTTTCTAGTCATCTTGATTAAGGAAAAAGACAATATAGGATTTACCAGAAATCAAAGTCAAAGATATCCATCTGTGGAAGTCCACAAGCCAGTAATTCTGAGGCGTCCAAGTATCCTCTGCGTATCCTATACATGTCTCCTACGTACCTAGCAATCATACTTTACTGACACCATGTCAGCGGTACAGATAGCCGAACCCGAGCAAGATCCAGGTAATCTCGAAGATATACATCCTAAGAGGCAGTATTCAGCCGGTCTTGCGAAACGTCTAAGCGGCCGACCAGCCCTACCAGACTTAAACTCTTCTAGAACCTCACTTCTAAGTCAAACAAGTCTAGAGGCTCTGAGTAGCCACGCCGGTAGCCAATCCCCTCATATCCAGCAGGATGGAGGGCAAGCACATTCTCATCATCCTCACCTTCCTCACCATTTAGACAGATTCGTCGCTCAAGTAGCTGAGTGGCTGGAACATGAGCGAGTTAAGAAGCAAAGCAGGCGATCAAGGAGAATTCATTCGAGCCGGTGGAAATCTGCAAAGGACGACACCGACAAAACCGACGCACAACAGCAGGAGCAGGAGCAGCAGCCTGTGGAGAGATCGAGAAGATACTCAATTGACTCTCAATCCAGTGATGTATCCTTCGACAGGCTACAGAAGATTATCGACGACGGTATGAGTGCCTTAGGTCTTCACGGGGTACCGCACTACAGCCCGAGGCTCGGGAAGAGATCCCAGCGCAAGCGGTCTGTAGGTACTGTGCACCCGTCATCTGACACCGAGTACCATGACGGCGATATTCGGGTTCCGACTTGCGACGTGGTTCTTGACAACTCGAAGACGCTGGGCTATTCTGGAGGAAAGCCTTCCGCCTCTACGGATGACCTTTCTTTATCATTAACGTTGTCGAGTAAAAGGGAAGAGAAGGAGCGCAGGGCCTGGATCACCTTCAAGAACGAAATCATCAAGCTGGCGCATACCCTGAGACTGAAGGGCTGGAGACGCGTTCCTCTAGACAGCGGTGAGAGTATCGATGTCACTCGCCTTAGTGGGGCCTTGACAAACGCTGTTTACGTCGTATCTCCTCCGGATGACGTGGAGAAAAGAGGAGAGGGTAGTAAAAGATACCCGGCGAAGCTGCTTCTAAGAGTATACGGGCCCCAGGCGGAGCATATTATTGATAGGGAGAATGAGCTAAGCGTCCTACGACGACTCGCCAAGAAGAAAATTGGACCTCGCCTGCTGGGCACCTTCACTAATGGCCGCTTTGAGCAGTATCTCAACGCGGTCACCCTCACTGCCGCCGACCTCAGAGACCCGGATACATCGAAGCAAATTGCCAAGCGAATGAGAGAACTACACGACGGCATTGAACTTCTGGACAAGGAGAGGGACGGCGGACCTATGGTACTGAAAAACTGGGATACTTGGCTGGATCGGGTCGAACGTCTCATGGCGGTCTTGGACCAGAAGATTCTCTCTGGTGATCCCGGTCCTATCAGAGGCCCCGGAGATGCGTGGAAACAGCGAGGTCTCGTCTGCGGAGTCAAATGGACTACGTTCAGGGAACTCGTCGAGAAGTACAGGAAGTATCTGAAAAGCTATTACGGCGGTTCAAGCGCTATACGAGACGCGCTCGTGTTTGCGCATAGTGATGTACGTATACATACGACACTTACCTACCCCCCCCTTTCACTCTTCCAAGGTCAATCTCATACTGACTCTATATTAGACCCAATACGGCAACATCCTACGAGTCCGGCCCGACGACAAGAAGTCGCCTTTGATGCAGCCGCACTACGAGCACAAGCAGCTGGTGGTCATCGACTTCGAGTACTCGGCGGCCAACACGCGGGGCCTCGAGTTCGCCAACCACTTCACGGAGTGGTGCTACAACTACCACGACGAGGCGGCACCCTACGCGTGCGACACATCCGCGTACCCGACGCCCGCGGAGCAGCGGCGCTTTGTCCGCGCCTACGTGCACCACCGCCCCGAGTTCCCGCACCCCAACGCGTCGACGCCGAACCTCACGCCCCTCGCCACCCCGACCATGACGCCCAGCACCCCCGGCGGCGGCTTCAGCCTCGATACCGCCAGCCCGGGCCCCGTCTCCTCGGCCTCGTCCATCAAGGAGTTCATGCTGGACTCGCGCGCGCCGCCCGGCGGCTGGAAGGAAGAAGAGAGGCGCCGCGAGGATGTAACAGAAAGCCAGATCGACGCGCTCGTCGACGAGACACGGCTCTGGCGCGTCGCCAACAGCGCGCAGTGGGTCGCATGGGGCGTCATGCAGGCCAAGATCCCGGGGTTCCTGGATGGTGTGGAGGTCGAGGCTACGCAGCCGACGACTATCGCGGCGCCTGAGGAGGAGGAGGCGGATGGGGAGGCTGAGGAGTTCGATTACCTGGCGTATGCGCAGGACCGCGCTATGTTCTTCCTTGGGGATTGTGTGAAGTTGGGGTTGCTGCGGGAGGAGGAGCTTGCACCGGATGTTAGGGGCAAGTTGAAGTATGTCGATTCGGAGCCTATGGTTATTGCTGGTGGTGGGGGTGCTGCGATGAAGGGGAGGGTGGACAGTGTTTAGGGAGGAAGAGCAGTGTCTAGGGAGAAGGAAGAGAATATGTTTCAAGGGACGTCTACGAGATACGTTGAGTTTCATGAAGGTGAGATTTATTAGGGATTAAGGGAGGAAGGAAGGTTGCCAGTTATTATCCGGGGAACAGAAGAGATGTAATCTCACTGTGCCCAGGTAGTGATAAAATATGAGTACATCGAATCCAGTATGGAGGAAGTTGAGGAACGTGAAGTGAGTCCAGTCTAACAGGTCGACTCACGTTGATCTCAGACTGTACGAGTACACCGCCAAAACTCCTATATCCACCTTCACTCAGTACAACCATGGGAGGACGGGGAGAGGCAAAGGGAAATTGGCACGGCGCCGGACTGGTATGATAGAATCTCGGCTTAATGGAGAAGGACAATAAGGAGAAGTCCAGGTCATTCCCGTTGCTTTTCACTGGAATCGCATTCTGCAATCCTCACTTCTCTTCGAGTGAAGTCCGGTAGTCCGTACATCGACTCACACTTCATCATCCAGTCCGTGCCAGAGGCAACCAACAATCTGACACACACCCCTAACATAACGAAGTCTTTTCCTTTACAGCGAGCAAGGATCTAGATGTTCGGTTTTAAGATACAAACAAGTACGCATTACTAATTTAACAGAGGACTCGGGCCCTTCTGACCGATCCGCCACTTTGCTTACCGACCTACATAACCTCCTATCTCCAAAGCTTCATATGTACCTAGGTAGGTACGTAAGTATCTTACCTCACCGGAACTTATCCATTTGCCCGAGACCGAGAATCCTTAATACCAAGAAGTTATTACCGAAACGAAACTGTCATATTTCCATTGGATATCAGAAAAAAAGTGAGGCATGGAGAGAGATAGGTAATTACCTAAAGAGCCAACCCCTGTAAGTCCTCTATCCTGACATAATATAATACAAGGGTCCGGGGGAAAGAGGCTTGTTAGCTCGTGTCAACTACCTCTATTCCTTGTAAAAGTGATAATAGCAATATGAAAGTATCTTCTTGTACTGTTTATCCATTCAGCTCGCAATAAATTCCCGCAGTAGAATTTTCTCGTAGTGACCCGAAGCGAAACCCACGTGGTTTAGATACCTGGTTACTGGGACGGATTTGATGACGTCGTTATCTGTCGTTGCTAAATGGGCATTGGTGAGGATATTGAACTGTTGGGAAAAACATATGAAGACAATAATCGGGTATCAAATAAATTTATTTTTGCCCATGAACAAATCTACATTTGCTCCCCAATTTCGGCTTTGGATTTATTTCGATAGTACTATCAAGCCGGGGAGAAGTTTCGTCGAACGTAATAATAGGTAAGTAGTTAAGGTATATAAAACCAAAACTTAACGTGAGGTATCCAACTTCAGTGGTATCTTTTTCGTAACCGCAATAATAAACCAAATGATATAATAGAAAGAAGAAAAGAAACAGGTCGCAGGCTTGCTTGCTAAATTCGAAGAGTATCCAATCTCGTGGAGAGGGTATTATAAAAACAGGAAAAAAACAGGGTTAAGTAAAAACCCAACGCCGTAGAAAAAAGGTTTCCCAAAAATGTATAGCCGTGAGGCCGTTTCCCCTTTCTTGTTCCAGCCGTGAGGCTCCAATTCATCTTCGATAATATGGTATGAAAACTGTTGGTGGGTTTTTGTTGTTTTATTTCGGCCATGTGCCAGTAGCCGTGAGGAAAGCGCCCGTCTTTACGGGGTTCCCATGTTTTCAGCACTTCTTCCCTCCAAGGAGGCGGTGCTGTGCTAACCCGCCCATGTTGCCCGAGGCATCCAAGTCAGTCATAGATGGATGCCTCCGACCGTTTTCCCGCGGTCGTGTGACCTTTGTGTTTCTATTCCATCCGTGCAAATAGCTTTTTTCTTACATCTCCTGCCATCATCCAGTGGCCCTCTTTGTTTTTCTCCGTATGAATATTTTTAGTTGGCAAGCCCACGATGCCATTCTCTTTGGGCGAGGCTCCGTGTCGATCGGTAGGATTCTCCGGTTCGAAGACCCGCTCTTAATGTCTGTGTCGGCGACTGGAAGAGCCACCTTCATGTCGATGTGAATGGCTGTGACGGTGCGAATGGTGGTGATGCTCGCGTCGCGATGAGCTCGAGCTCTCTAGTTCGCGTTCCAGGGCCTCGACTCGCTGACGATACTCCCGTACGATGTCTCTGATGTGTGCGATGCGGTCGAAATCGAGTTCAAGTTCGTCGATCTGTGCCATTATACCCTGGAAGCGCGCAATTTCAGCATCGGCATTGTCCACCAGGTTACCTGCGTGGTCATACTGCTGCATGGTCACGACAGCGCTCTGTTCGCTTAAGTACTCGATGCGCTGCTGGATCTGTTGCATCAAGCGGTCGAGATGTCGTGCCAGCGCAGCGAGACTGCCGGGGTCGAGAAGGAGGCGGCCTTGGGAAGAGGCGCGGCTAGCCGCACGGGAGGAAGAGGAACCGGCCTGGGCCTGGTGGTAGCGAAGTAAATTTATCTCTTCATCGGTCAGGCCCAATTGCGTGTCCTCGACAGTATTGACCTCGGTCGACGGCATGGCTCTGCCGTAGGCCCCGTATCAACTCCTGCTCTCTTGCGTCCGCAGTCCGAGTCCGCGTCTGCGTCTGCAGGTTGGGCTAGGAATCGAGCGTTGTGTAGCGTCGGTAGGACAGGGGGTAAGAGGACGAGGACGGCGGTGGTAAGCGGGGCGGACTTCGGATGCAACGTCGCGTAGTTCTGGTATTGTACAAAAGAGGCTGCGACACCCTTTGGTCAAGCGTCGAGATGGCCGCGGCGCGCGGCTTCATTGTCTCGATGGGCGGGAATAAAACAAGGTCGACGCTTAGGGCAATGGCAGCATAGCAAGATGTAGAAGAGAAAGTACTCGGGCGGACGAACTTGTAAAGAATGAAGGTCTCGAAGCTAGGATAAGGGCTGGCAGGGTTTGCACAGAAGATGGAGGGGAGATGGACGGCTGAATTTGCACGGCAACCCTGTATCCAGGTTCTTTTGAAATTTGGTGATACAACCGGCAAACCACCTACAGCGTCTTGGTTTGTTCTTGTCTACCACACCCTTTCGTCTAGGAGGCAGGTAATCGGCCGCAACGTGAATCCTTCGCAAAATGGCAACGGAAAGAAAATCCTAGACAAGCTGCAGTATCGGTCAGCTGCAGCGGTTTTGTTTTATTCCCCCGCTCAAGCACGAGCGTCATCAGGTATCACTTTATGTAGGAAGTGATCATGTTTTTTCTTTTTTCTTTTCGTTTGGGTACTTAGTGCTACCTTGAAGCTGATGAGGTAATTAACAGATTGTGAATTAAGTACGAATTAGATAAAAAATGACAAGGGACGACAAGGTGTGCGCGGGCGTGTACAGGCGTGTTACGGTATGTGTTGGGTTAGGTACTTGGAGGTTTGCGATAATTATCATGGATCTTGGGGGAACCAGCGGGGCCAAAGCCAATTGCAAAACCAGGGTCCCGGAATATCTGGACGATATCATAGGTCGTGAACAAAGATATATCGACTTTTTCAGATTAGCATGTCCCAGGCATCACGACAAGCGTACCTCGAAGAAGCAATATTTCAGGACCCAATGGCCCACTCGTGCCGGACTGCTGGTTCTTGTTACAACGCGCCAAATGATACAAAGGGCACCGGTATTACGTTCCCCTGCGTCGAGGAAGCATGGATCGAAGGGCGATCGAAGGTCGTCTTAGGCGCTCTAGCGCTTATGAGATATGGAATTTATCTCAGTGACCAAGCCAATGGTACATTCTTAGCTCAGCACGTCCTCGACCGCATAATATTGTTGTCTGTGTCCCCGAGGCACCTCATTTCGCCGAAATTGAAATATGACGGGGAATGTACGCGAGGTCATGAGTTTTCTTGGAGAGTTGGAGCAAGAGGATGCTTTTTCTGCTTAAGAGATAGGTACATGGTAAAATCACTGAGGTGTGAATCCGGGGTTATCACACGCTATGACGTTGGTACCTTCTGCAAATATTATCTACAATTTGTTTGCACCATTTTTGTCTGCCGGCGTTCTAGCGTTTTTAGCGCCGTGTGTGCATGGCGTGGGTTGTGTGAGTCCACTGTGCGTCCCCTGGGAATTGTAAGCGAATCCTTCTCTATTGTCTACCTCCTCAACCGTTGAAGTTCAATTTGAGCCTCATCCAACTGACCTCTCAGGAGTGTCTACAAGGACGTAGGCATGTATAATGTATAACACATATTGCTATTCCTCGCTCGGTATTTGCAGCATGTTCTGCAGCGAATAACGGCCTGGGCTAAGGTAGCTTCATGATCGTAGTCAAGGTCATGGATAGGAGCTGCAGCGCGTCTGCATAGGCCGGGATCTACGGTGCATTGCAGGATCTCCGCCTGGAACGTTCCTCCATCCAGAAAGCCGGACGTCGAGCTTCCGCCGTACTCGAACCAATTCTACACCAATTAACACGCTTTCGCTTCCCAGATACTACCTAGATGCCCAGATGCCAGATAAACTCACATCACCTGCCCAGTATCTCCCTGCGCAGAGTCTCAATGAATGCTAGGTCAACCGATCCATAGGAAAGACCCCTTCCGCGTTGAGCTGCATCTTATAATTAGCCCCAATGACCCAGATGGACGAGACTATCTTCCTCGGAACTAAGGGCCTACAGGCAGGATTAAACCGAATGAGGTCTTCCACAATTTCTCTAGCTCCCATCGCGATGGCGCGAATAGACCGGATTTATATAGGAAGCGCTGTCCCCATGGCATCCTTTGAAATGGAGGGATTTACTTGACTGTAATCGACGGCCTTTCTCTCCTATCAGTGAGGTCCGTTCTGTTGCCTAAGATGTTACTCAAAAATATCCCATATCTCTTGGGATTGTGTGCCTTGGCCAAGGGAACAATTCTCCAAAATGGCCAAGTGAGAGTCACGGACTATCCGAACACGAAAGTAGACGCATCCACCTACGATTTCCAGACTTACAACGCAGATGCTGCCGAGATTTCGTATAAGGGGAGATGGGACTCCAAGAAGGTATCCTGGTGGTCGTAAGTTTTTATCCCTGGCCGTGTAAACTCAGCCTAATAGCGGACTGGGTGGCTTTAGTGCTCCGGGGCTCGTCTTCGGCTTCACGGGCAACACGGTAGCTATCACGTTCGGAGACCTGACCACGGACACGACGCTTATCGGGTACCGGATCGGCGGGATGGACTGGACCTTCACTAACGTGACGGCTGGGGGCACGCATCTCCTCGTGACCGCCGAGACGCCCGGCGTGAACGAGACGTACCCGGTTAGCCCGCTAACGTTTGAGCTACGCGTGACGAACTGGGCGTACGGCGTACAGATCTCGCAGGTACATGTGGCAGCGGGCGAGTCACTTGTCAAGATCGCGCCGTACGGTCGGACCATTGAGTTCATCGGCGACAGCTTGTCGGCCGGCATGTATACGAGCTACGAGGGCCTCTCGAGCTTCGCGTACGGAGTTGGAGCCGGGCTTGGCGATACCGAGTACTATGTCACCGCGTATCCAGGCATCTGCGTCACGGACCAGGACTGCTGGGGTAACCCGCGAGGGCAGAGCCACCAGTGGTTCTACGCGTCTGACACGAGTTGGCGTGCGTCGCAGATCTGGGGAGGTATGTTGCCTGTCATATTCTCATAAGTCTAGATTGTGTCTTCGGTAAGGAAATAACTGGCATCTGAAGCTTACGAGGCCTCTTGCAGACGAGCCCGAGCCGTGGGACTTCAGCAAACAGGAAACGACTCCGGATATCGTCATCATCAACCTAGGTACCAATGACAACAACGAGGCGAACAACGTGACCAGCGAGGCCTACGTCGACGCCTACAAGAAGCTCATCCAAGGCGTGCACGGGAAGTACCCCAAAGCGCAAGTCATCGTGATGGTGCGATTCCCCCTTTACGTTTACCATCCTACAAACACTTTGTTATCCGAAAACTAAAACATGAACCCTAAATAGGAACTATGGTTGGGCTTCTACGCCTACGGCAATAGCTACGCGCAGAATCTGGGCTACCAGCAGGAGTTGCAAGACGTCGTGGCCTACTTCAACTCGGACGAGTACCTCTCGGCGCCGGCGATCTGGGACGGCACGACGAATACGACGACGACGCTTGATGAGCCGAGCGAGTCTTTTGTGCATTACTTCAGTACTAAGGGCATCAGTAAGTTTCCCTCAACTCTGGAAGAAGAGGGCGAGGAAGAAGACAAGCCTTCCTCGGCTTTCTCGTGGCTTGGACTAAGATATAGCCGCACACCACAAACTGCCTGACAGACACACCGACTCAGCTTCTTTGGAATCCTATCGCTGACATCGCTTTTCCATAGTGCAACACAACGACATCGGCCCGCAGTGGCACCCAACAGACGTCGGAGCAATCAAGGTAGCGGCTCATTTGACACAATTCATCAAGTTGACCTTCGGGTGGGATATGGTGGCCACTGGTCCTGAGTGAGTTGAAAACAGTTTCCCACGGCGTTGCTCAGAGCTAGCCCAGTCTCTAGGGAGAGCGTTGAACTAACCATTGCTTGTCCGCAGGATCTTCCACGAGACGCTATACTGGAACGACGAGCAGAGCTACTAGAACACGCTGGGTATCTATAGGAGATGGGATCCTCGGGTGTAGTACTACGAGAGGGCCAACGAGGAGGGTTCATATGCTCTTCATATTGTATATAAAACTTGGTCTATCTATTTAGGTATATATCATAAATCGTATATAGACTCATGCTGTCGAGAACATCTATTGCGCCTGGTGTAAAGGCGTCACTTATAATGTTTTTCTCTGATATGGACTTACCACCTTCATTAATAGAGGTGCCCATGGACTCAAATATAGTTAAATAGCTGTCAAAAATAAAGGTCTCCCTGGGAATCGAACCCAGATTGGCGGAATCAGAATCCGCAGTGCTGACCATTACACCAGGAAACCCTCATGCGTCCCGCATTGGGCCGTAGTCTGATGTCGTCTCCCTTTGAAGAGTTTATCAGGGGTTCTTACCATGGGCGCATTGTACGCAGCCAATTAAGAAAAAAATCAACTACCACCAGACTATGTCTACGATGGAAAATTTCCCAGACTTACCTGACTACCTACCTGCCTGGATACCATTGGCCACGCATATGGATATTGACGAGGCAAGACACGTTCAAATCAGACAAGCGTCAGCCCGCCGCGCCGAAACGACGCCCATTTCCCATCGTACCATCATCACGATACCGTCTCTCCTTGCAACGGGCATAAGCACCTCGGTGATCCCCAGCAACCCTTCTAGCCTTAGGTGGGTACGCATTGACGAAAGCTCACATGCGGAACCCAAGCCACCTGCCAGCTACCTAGCTTAGCTCTCTAAGAAACCACATGGATCTGCAGGGCTCAACCATCGCAGCCGTGAGACATGAGGCTCTTCGCCCGTAGTCCCGTAGTACGGATCCAAATTTGGACCTGACGAGCAAGTCTCCGGACACCTGGAGATCCGTGACGTCTGCGACACCTGGAGTGTGAGCGGTCGTCTGGGGAGATCTGAGGCAGGGTTTCTGGACCCCTCGCTCTGGGTACTAGCGTGGTAAGGTTAAGCATATCGTGATCGGCGACGAGGGCATTGACGCGACGCCGTCGGTAAGTTCCATTCCTTTCTTTCCCTTACCCTCTCCTTGGAAATTTATGCCACCGGAAAGGAATGGTCTGGCCAGCACGAAAAGGCTGGAGGTGGAAGAATTTAGGTAATGAGCTAAGCAGGCGATCCTCCTCGGAAACGCGCATTGATCGGAGCCAGGGGCACACGGCTAGCAGGGCTGAAACCATCGCCGACAAGCTAGGGTGCCGTGCGGCTTTCTTGGGAGAAGTCGTGCAATTCATTCGCGCACCATCAACCTATCCGAAGGACGACTGAGATGCATGAATCGTGTCGACGGAAGCGGGGAGGATCAAGTGAGAAATGACAGTCCCCCGTCACGTTCACGCAATCGTGTATGGAGATAGATACCTGATGTGAGCTATCATGATCAGACATACATACATATGCTAAACTAAATCGTGATATAGCCTGCAGTGAATCAATTCGGGAACCCCGAGCCGCGTATTGGGCTTTGTGAATCTGCATCGCGATGCAGCCAACATATCTCTTACATAGACTCGAGAACCCGGGACGTGCTCCGGCATAACCTCTAAAGACGATAGCATATTCTTCCTATCTCTTCTTCTTTAGAGGCAGAGAGGATAGACTTGCCTAAGAAGCAACACATATCGTGATTGTCTTCACCGTCAAATTGCAAAATGACGATGCAAAATATTACTAAAGCGGTGGGTATTCCCGGTAAATCCTGCGTCAGACCGCTCGTCTTCCCCCGTCGCAGATGACCGGGTTTATTAGTTGATCCTAGCACGGGTAGATCTCGAGCCGTGGATGACGAAACACTTGGCCACGATACCCCCTTGTTTTCTTTTTCCCTTTCGTGTCGCCCAAAGAGACGCACGAGCTCATTGTATGGAGTGAGTATATGCCGGGTTTTAGCGGTTTTGGGGTTTCCGGCATCGCATCGTCATAACTCACTTCAAGATGGCAGAAATAGAGATAAAAATAAAAATAATTCAAATTGTTGAAAGAAACTGGAGGCGGAGAGCATCTCCTATTTGCGTATTCCTGAGTTATCGGGAGTTCTTTCACCTGGCATTCAGACATATAGACGCGTAATTCCTTCAATTCCTGAAGCTGGGGAAACATCTACAGATTCGGACGGTGATAGTTTAGAGTCGGTCCTTCTAGCCGTTCATTTGCAGGACGGAACAAGAACAGGGCAACCAGCGCACGAGTCTTGTGACCGACCAGAGCCTAGGAGATCACGGGCAAAGCTGTGGCTCTCTGCCTAGGCCGCTCGCCACGTTGGCAAGGACCGGACGAAACACAAAACATCTCAGTGCCATCGGCTACAACGCTGACTGGATGCATCGTCGGAACTTGGGGGAGAGAGGGAGAGGGGCACGTTCCCGTGGGGGAGGCGAACAGCAACGGAGAAACTTACCCCTTGCCCACTGGGTCCCTGTGGGCAGAAATACCAAGCTTTGAAACCAAGATGGTTGCAGATCGTGTAGTTTATCGTGACCGCTCTTTTTTATGTGACCCTAGTATATACAAAGTTTCTGTAGTGGTAAGTTCCGTCGGCACGAATCGTGCATTTTTACTGTTGTTGTTATTATCGCATTCCGTAATATGCCTATCGTGCTTGCCGACGACCGGCACCAACGGAGCCGCCGCCAGCTTCGAGCTAGGTCTGCAGAAAACGTACGATTTTGGACGGGTTAAGATTCCAAGACTTGCCCTAAATCAGTGCTCGTGAGCCGACAGAAAATGATGCGTATTCCGCATTTCGCATTCCACGCTAATGTAGCCGACGGCTGGCCCGGATATCCGTGGGCGCGGCGGCGTGTAGTATTGGGGTAGCTAGCCGAAGCGACGGTGCTGCCGCTAACAGCCTAGGTGCTGTGCCGAAGCTACGGTAAAGGCAACGGGTCGTGCATTAGCATCGGGCTGGCCCATCTCACGGGACTACTAGTCAGTCGTTAGTCGCGTATCCGACTGTTTGACTAGACTGATCGCGCCTGTAGTGGCTGATCTAGCATCTAGGCTGACAAGACAGGTTTTTTTCCTCCCACGCGAGTCGGCAGTTGAGAAAGGGGAAGCCCCTAGAGGAGACCGGCGAAAGAAGGCGTATTCTTGCCGAGACACGGCCAACACAGCCAGCGTGTCCTCGCGTGCCTCTTGTTGGTGACGTGTGACATGGAAGACTTGAACGAGGTGCATGATCTCGAACCGAAGAACGAAGGAAAGAAGAACGAATGAGTGGACCCGACGCTGGGACCAGCAGAAGTCCCAAGCGCCTGTATCGGGTGTGTGGATCCATGCGATCTGCATTGGGGGATGTGTCGCAGGGATTTGGTAGCCTATTAGGATGCCCGGAGATGGGACGTATCTACAGATGCGACGGTACGGGAGCATTCGCTCTTCTGACGTTATGTAAGCTCAGCCCTGATGCAGCATACAGCATATGCCAGCATAGAATGTACAGATAGATTTATTAACCGCCTCACGTGCATATGTTTGTGTACATCGTACCCGGTGAAGAGTACGTGCTTGTGAGCTGTCAACTGAGGCTGAAAAGTTGCATGAAGGGGTGCGTGCAGCGTGAGGGCAATGTTTGGTCTCGCCATCTTTCAACGATATCCCCAAGGAGTGCATCTAAACTGTTTGTTGTTTGCTTATGTTTATGAGTAGGAGTCGGCTTGTTTCGTCTGATCTCTGCGTACCTAGTAAATGATATGTGACGTCGGCTGAAAGGCTGGATCGAAGGAGTGGGAAAGGGGAAGTTGATTCGACGTTGTTTACTCGTTTCAGCCACACCAGTACATAAAACAAACACAACACAGGTGGCGTCCAGTACATGCGACTCTACATGAACATCTCAAAATAGCTCCGGAAGAGTGCCAGTTCCAAATTACGGATTAGGAATTTCGGTAAGACTTTGCGATAAAGGTGACCCCCATTCTTACCCCCATATATGAGGCTACATAGTGACAAACCGTGATGATGTCGTATCTGTGATTCTAGATGCAGACAGCAATAATAAGCGGGCGTTTAAATCCTCCGTTTCGCTTTCCTTTTCTCGCGTGCTAGGACTTCCCAACTTTACTAGATATTATATGAATAATGTACACAGGGATGACGACTGGGTGATAGGATTCTGATGATCCTAAACGAGGATATTTCCCGACGTAGGGCAGCATTGCCGCACTCTTCCTCACAAGACCCCTTGCAGAAAAGGCGAGAGATCATGAGCACTGAAGATTCGCTTCCTCGCATGTAGTCGATGGCGAACTAGGCTAGTAGTCCGTGCTTGCAACAAGACGACCTATCACGGTAACGGTAACGCATATACCCTACACTACGAGGGTCAATTGGGTAATTCTCGTTACGTCGCGGACACGGACGTAATCTGTTACTCCATATCGTATCTAACCTTCGACATATCCATCTATGACATATGCCATGCTATGATACGATATGCAAGGGTAAATGTAGACTATGAGACCATGTCATTATTGAATAGTTCTTCCATAACTAAACGGCAGAGGCGAGACCCCTATCGTGGCGCTGAAAGGCAAAAAGTCCTTCTATCATATGAGGTAGAAAGAGAAAAATGTCAGGGGCTAAGGGGTGTTAGTTAATTAAATAAATTGCAACGCAACCCATAACTATAAGAGCCCCTTTTGTTTCGATCCAACGAAGAGGGTCAGAACGGACGGGAAATATTAAAGAAGGAGGGCGGTGTCGACGGAATAGTTAACCGACCCAATTGGAAACCCGGTCGGCGTCATCCGTAAGTAAATTAAATAGTATGACACGCTTCGGTCCCAGAAGGACGGGAAGTGCGGATAATTCAAATGCATGCCATGATAGATCCGTTCGGCGCTTGTTAATTAATCGAGAAAGAGAGCGAGAGCGTAATGCCGCGGCGGTGTGTATGGTGGGTGGGTGTGCCCTGGCCCTGGCTACGACCCTGCGAATTACCAGTGTATATAGATCTTTGGGTTACAGATGTAGATGTAGTACACACCGAAGGTAAACTCGAAAAGAAAGAAAATGCAGCAAGATGCGAGTTAGCTCACATCAGGTGATATGTTGTGTAAGTCGATAATGCAACTCGGTTCTGCTTGGGAAGTGTTCGCCGCTGCCGCCTCATGCCGGGCGATTTTGCCTCTTTGGAGCAGCACGAATTCAACGGGGACATCATTGGCTTACCGGCGGAGGGGGATGGGAGCCAGGGCGGCCGTCCAATGAATCCGTGTCCCAAATGAACAGGTGATGCGAACAACCGAATAGACACCCAGGCATCCGATTGTCCAACACAGGGCAATCGGGATATCTTGTAAGCTGGGGATGGGAGGGCGTCCTTCATTGGCGACGGGTTAATGGGATATTGGTACAGCGATCGAATAGGATTCGATGTCGCGGCACGCCAGGGTGTGATCTGTAGGATTCCGGATCAACAGAGCTTACTGTGTTCGCTACTTACCGCGGGGCCCGACGTTTTGGGATGAGGCATGTAACGGTCTGCTAAAATTGTAGGGACACGAGGCTCTTTGACATATGTACATGGGGTTTCCAAGAATTCATATCTTCTATGTATTCGCTGTAATCAATATTATTCTATCGCCAGCAAGAGATACTTATAGATGTCAGAAAAGGGGCTTGAGGTTAAGTACCTAGATCAGGTACAACCGCCTCGCCTCGCTTCTATTACCTTAAAGGTACTTCTATACATGTAAGGCCAATACATATATGCATGTAGCCTTTGATGCAAGATGTAAGAAACCGACCTAGGCGTCTGCATCTTAAGTTACCAATGCGGTTCCGCGAGGATCATTGAAACGTAATAAGGAGAGGCAAAGTGACAGGTAATAAAATAATTATCTCGCCGACATTGCAGTTATGGGTACGATATTACATACCAGCATATATACTTACGAGGGTTCAAGCAGCAAGCAAACAAGATAGCATGGGGGGTATAGAATAGGACTGGAAAAGAAGTATTTTCTAATCTCAGCATGATCGGCGTCGCTGATGAAAATCATCAACTGCAACCCCCCGCCCCAATTCGGCCCAGTTCCCCAAAGTCCCCGACGGAAAAGGAAGACGCATCTTCCTTATTAAACATTACTGGAACGGCCCCCACACCCACAAACCCGAACCTCGCTCTTTGCTGGGATAGGAATACCACACGCCACGCACCACACACCTTCAGAAGAAGAAAAAAAGAAAGCCTCAAGATGAATACCTGGCATTTTTTGCCAAGCTTTACCTATTCCCCCCCTCGAAACCCCCATTTCGTACCCTCGTATGTACCACGCGACTGACCGGGCTAGGCCCGTGATCTACGAAACGCTATCATGAATTAGGTACCTACCGAGACCTACCTACCTTGCTACCTACCACCAAACTACGTATTACCAAGCTCGCCTCGCTCCGTAGCGCCGCATTACTATGCTCTATGCAAGCGGCGCGATCTACAAAGCTACTATGTACAGGTTTATAGATGAAGGCTAAGAAGAAACGGTGACGACTGCTTGGGTAGCATTTCCACCCATCCTCCCTACCCCCCGTGACGGAATTACCCAGATGCGTCGATTGAAGGCGATTTAGTATTTCCTCTTACGGCAACCTCGTGGTTGCGTGGCTCTTGGGGTTGGGGGATCCCCCGTGCGGAATAGGGCAGGTAGATATGTTAGCTACCCAAGCTAGCTTCCTCGAAGCGGTCACAGACTTGTCAGTTTCTTCGTAGGTAACCTAAGGAAACGTGATAATGTTGTAGCGCCAAGAGGAGTCAAAAGGACCTTGGGTTAAGAGCCTTGGAATAGACTCCGTGACTAACACTATTCCTTACCTAGTCGAGTAGGTACAGTACAAATGATTTTTCCTTGGGTGCTTAATCGAGATCACCAAGATGCCAGATGAAGTTGTGATGTGACTACTACGCTGTAAAACATGATGGCAGCGCAAATGGGGGGATGCACGCCTTGCTTGCACCTCGACCACCCTTCAACCCTTCATCCATATGCCGCAATGTCAATGTCGACTTCGGCCCTACCATACGCAATGATGGGCACGGTCAGGTCGATATCGAGAAGTTCAGTCTCGACGTCTTTTGCCTATTGCGGCATAACCTACAGCGGATTATCTGAGCGTTGAAACGCCCGTTGGATAGCGGGCTGTTATTATAGGCTAGGGTCTAGTTGGTCTGAGCATCTTTCTTGCCAGCCTCCTTTCTCCTCTCTCCCACCGGCAACTCCTTGTGTAAGAGTGCTACTTACGTCTGTGCTAATCGACGCGATATCCACCAGCATGATCGTGAATAATATTAAGCTTGTTTTGGTTCCCCAGTTTTTCAAGTAGCTTTTCTCAACAACCCCCTGCGCGAATCGAAACAAATATTAGGGTCAAAAAGCAATTTGTACCAGATAAATGTCTACGCAGGGGGCCTGGACCTCCTCGACATCGAAACAAGGTTACCTGCATGCCCGTGTTTCTTCTCCCTGAAGCGAAGGGGAAGTCGAAAAAGCTTAACATCTGCACCGCCTACCTATCGTAACCATGACCATGACCATGACCCTTGCCTGGTAACAGTGTGATTACCTACCTAGGTATGTATGTGACGTACGCGTAGACCTCATCGATGGATATGGCAGCTCGACCAGACTCACGGAAACACAAGATGCGGTCTAGATAGCGAGTACTTTTGGATCATTTCTTTTGAATTTGATTCTCGTTGGCTTTGGGTAAAACAAACCCGACCTGAATACATACAGAGTAATCACTTTCCATCGTACAGACTACAGCTTATCGTTGCTGGTCTTTCCTTTCATCGCGTTGCCCCCTTCCTTAAATTTGCCCCCATGTTAGTACAGTATCCCACTCTTGCCCCTTCATTCCCACCCATTCGCAGTCCTATTTCTATACATTAGGACTTAATTGAACAATATCCAAGAAAATGCCTTAGACAAAAAACGAGAGGGTGTTCAAGATTGCTCTTTGGCATTTTGAAATGTTCCGACAAAAAAATGTGTTGCTGTTCCCTTTCCCAGAAAAATTGATTTGTAGTAAACGCCGGTGTAAATGCCCCAAGTCGGTAGTCCGATGCGCCCTCCCGTTCATGAACAGTCACAGCGAGTTAAAAAAGAAAATGCAACCGGTACCATATCCCGCCTTTCCCGTGCGTCCCAGTAAGCAAGCCAGCGAAAAAAAGGGTAGACCGCCTCATCATCACTCCCCGGCACCAGAACCAAAAATAATCGTCCCAAATAAGTTTGAAGACAAGTCGGGTCGGATCGGATCGGGTGTTTAATAAACATCAACGCTCGGAATTAAGATGGAAAAAATAAACACGATCGTAAAAACGAGTGCGTCTTTTGTCCTTTTGTTGTTGGAGTAGTAAAAAATCAAATAGGTAGAAGGGCGGCCGTTTCAAGATCGTAGCGTTGTTGTTTGTTCAAAAACCCTCGCGAGCGTGGGGGGTATCTCATATGCATCCTTTCGTAGTAGTAGTTCCATATCTGTCTCTCTTTTCCACTCTTTTCTTTTCGAAACCTCCTTTTGGGGAAAGTCGCATCCATTAGTCAAATAATAATATAACGACAGCGTCGAATGTTAAAAAAGCATTAAGTCGAATATCGGTCGGTTGATTTATTTTAGCGTCCGTGGGATGGGTTGCCGTTGTCGTGGCACCCTCGCTCGTGTCTCTTCATGTTGCTTCGTACGCTGAATGCCTTCCCGCAGCCGGCATGGGGGCACTTGAAGGGCTTCTCGCCCGTGTGAGAGTGGCTGTGGATCCGTAGGGAGCTGGGTCTTGAGAACGCCTTGTTGCAGGTCTGGCAGATGTAGCGGTCTTGGGATTGCGGGAATGAGGCCGCTGAAGATGGTGAGATGTAATGATGGTGTTGCCAAGGGTTAGCACCGGCGGCAGGTGCTAGGGTCACAGCTACCGGCAGGGGAGGAAATGCCTAAGCATGAATTAGTATTTGCAGCTCATGATCCGGGAGCAGCTTGCACGTACCTGTGGTAGTGGTCTCTGGTAGTAGAGTCCCGAGATTTGTGGTTGTGCTGCTTGAGCTGCGGGGATGGAAGCGGAATAGTAAGGTCCCATCGGCGTCTGACCCATGTAGGGCGCCGCAAATGCAGCTTGCGAGTATGCCGGAGCTTGAACAGGCATGCGAGGTACAGCGGACATTTGCTGACGATGGACATCCTCTAGAGGCGGAGTGGTCTCGTAATAGTAGCTGGGTGCTGACACAACGGAAACTGATCTCGTCGAGGGTGAGTTGTAGCCCTCAAAGGACGCCTCTGAGCTCATGGGAGGGGTAGGCGGCAGAGCAGCTCGAGAAGGGCCATTATTCGCACAGTGAGATGAGTTTGGCCGGGTCTCTACTTTTACTGATGAGGCTGTTCCACGAGTTAATATGAAGCTATTCCCGTAGCATTCTTGTGGTCCGCTCATACCTTGTTGAGACTGAGGGGACTGTTCAGTTGTGGGCGATCCAGCGTCTGCCATTACTAAAAGGTTGGAGATAGACGGTAGAGAACATTTCGAGGTTTCGTCCATTGGAGGTGAAGGAGGTGGTTGCGGGTATCCGTACTGAGCACCAGGCTGGTTTATGTACATGGCGGCTGCCATTGTGTTATATATTATGCTGTAGTGTGTGTAAATGTAAGAGGCTCTTCGAGTCGTTGATATTAAGACTAGTTGGTTCGTCGACGATAGTCGTTGGTATTAGCTGTTAGTAGTTGTTGAGTATTGGCACTTGGTAGTTGCTTCGATATCGAAAGTCGTTTATTTAGGATTCGAAGAAGCAAGCAGGTGAAAAGTACGGGGAGTGTGGGTACTTAAGTATAAGCGGTAGATGGTGGTGGGTGGACGACGAGGGTTGACGATGTATCTATCAGATCTTCCCGGGAGGTATAATATAAACGACGATCAAGCGTCAATCCGTACAAGAATCCCTGGAGAACAGCTGTCACAAATTGGGTGTGGGTCACGGCAGACCTGGGTTGAAATCAACAGTAGATCGCCGGTATCGAAGGTACTCCTGCATCATCGGCAAGTACTCATAGCGCCCCTTATTAATGGACGAGCGTCGATGTATTGGAGTCCCCATGTGCGGCGATGGGACTCTGGAACTGCTTATGCTCGCCCGCCTCTTTTTAGTGGTCCCAATTCCCCAAGTATGGGCTGATGCAAGGGTAGTAGTACGTACAGTATGTATTGGCTGGCAGAGAATAGAGAGAAGCGGTGCATGTGGGTGAGATCGAAGGATGGTCACTGTACATGGACATAGTAGCAAGCTCTGCGTATGTAGGCATGTAGGCCTGGCGTAGGAGAACGGCTCCGCTGGGATTCTCGTGGGATCGCTCGAGGTCAAACGGCTACTGGCTACGCCTATGCACCAGCATGGGTCTAAGAAGACGTCCGTGTGCGTGGTCTCCTGCACTCTGGGCATCCCCGGTGGACCGTTTAAGCTCATCCCTTCTTCTTCGTCCCTCGTCGTCCTCCTCCAAGTCTTGGCTTAGCCAAGAACGAGCATACCCTCGTTGACGAGTGCGGGTGGTGGTCGAGGCGGCCCTGCTGGGTGCATGGCACAACCGGGTCACCATTACCCCTTAAGGACATACTCCCGCCCGGATAGCTGGTCGGTGGCCCCTTGTCTTGGTACGCTTCGGACAAGGGGCCCGGCTTAGTTTATGTGGAGTTAGGGGACTTGAGACGACAATGGGCTCGAGGTTAGTGCCGCAAGAGCTTCGTCAAGTCTAATTTTTAGCCCTGCCGAGCCTGTGCTGTGACCGGATTGTCAAGCTGATCTTATGCCGTTCATCCCCACGAGCTGTGTTATGTAGCTCTCCGTGCATCTGTCAATCTTTCGGATGACTGCTGCTTCTGTCCCAAAATGTTTTGATCTGCTCATACCATGCTGTAGATTGTCAGATCTATCCGCGAGGTACCGTCTGGTGTCTGACCTGGCCTATTCGGGAGTAACGGCAATAGCATTGATCAAGACTTGCAACAAGGAGTACTCGGTAGGAAAGTTGCCGTGCTTTAAGCATGGCAAGCTAACCCATGCGCCTGGTTGTTGATGTTTACTTGTTTTTATTTATTTCTATATTCATTGGCTCACTCAGAGTATTTCTCCTTCGGCAGCAAGCGGATGGACGAAGGACCCTAGATGATCTGCGACGAATCACTTCGAAAATCTACGAAAGCTAAATGCCATTAATTCCGAACAGGTAAATCAAATTAATATGAAATTTTACGGAGGGTCGGTTCGAAAAGAGAAGGGGGGAAATGCGTAGCAGAGCCGCAGCTGTGTGCGCGTGTGCATTTGTCGAGTAGTCATAGTCTATTAGACGGAATATAATGTTGAGATGAGCCCCAGGCAGTACCAGGCCATGCAGCGAAGTGCCTATGGGATGGGTATATCCGAGAAGGGTCCTCGCATATCCACTTACAATACGGGTCCAGGGCCAGCCCCAGATGATGGGGAGCCACACTTCTTGGCGATATGAGATAGCCTCATTAAAGAAACGTTATGCTCTCATACGTAATACGATTAGATCTGCGATGATATAATTAGCTTCTAGGGAGATGACTCGATATTATGTGAAAATACTGAGTAGGGCAAGACATACGAATCATATCAAGGTTTTACCAGCTACTCGTCGAGTTTGGCTGTTACAGAATAGAACGATGTGGTTGATTAGCACGTTTTTTTCGCAAGAAACAATCGGAGGCTTTTTTTAATTCTTTCAAGAAACGAATGCTAATCTCATATGATCGTCGACTTGGCTCCAGAAATCTTTCCTCGCTTGCGCAGGGTGGCCCAAGTGGCTAACAGGGGTGTCTTTTGCTCTGGGACCACGCTACTTTAGTCACCTCTTTAGCCATGCCTTTGGTCCTCTTGCCCCTTAAGGTGGGCCTATGATCGACAGCCTAGAACTCCAGCAGGGATTGCACGCTCCTCTTCGGGATTGCTCCTAGGCTGCTAGGTACTATGCTACTTGCTGACATACCGCAATACCGCATTCGATACCGCATTTCTCTCCTTAAGAGTTAGGGTATCCTAGTACCGTAGTACCGCCCAACCCCCTGTCTCCCTGACACCTTAGCTCCCAAAGCGAGACAACCCCGTGAAGAAAGGCATGAAGGGTCAACCAAGTTCCGAGTAATCTGGCGCGAGCCAAGTCATCATAGGACTCCGCTTGGCTCGGTGTGTGTATATGTGTACTTAGCAATTGTACTGCAGATAGCACGGCAGCAATGTACCACCACATTATGATTGACACTTGACCTGTGCATCATTGAGTTGAGACGTCTTCAGTCGGGATTCGATACTTCGCCTGATACTTATTTTTCTCGGATGCCGGAAGATGAAGACATCAAATAAAATCTTACCAAGGCCGGAGGTTTTGATCAACTCCCCGAACATTGAGCGAGAGGTAGAAGAACCCCAACTTTTCTTTCGTAGTGTAAAATACTCTGAGCAGCAGCACTATTCTCTTTTCTTTTTCGTTCGGCTTTTAGACTTACAACTCTAAACGAAGGGGGCAAAGCACAAAATTGACAAGTCCAAGCGATGGAGAATGGCAAAAAGCCACGTGCAGTCTAGCGTAGCTTGCCATTTTGTTTACTAGCTTCGTCCACGGATCGCTCTCGAGCGTGGAAAATCGACCCTGAGGCTTGCATGACGGCACGCTAGACGGACGCCAGAACAGCACCAGAACGACGCTTGCTCTTATTACCAGCTCATCAAAGGTCACTTAGCCCCTCTCGTTACATTAGATATCCAGCCAGCTTGCATACATGCGGGATGTATATACTCTACATTTGTACCTATGACATATACACCACACAGATCTCAACCATACCTACATATGCCCGACATGACAAGTCGGTCAGATGAATTAAATTGAATGCTTATTACCACTTAGAAGGAGCTGATATCGTTTCGGGTTCTTTGCCAATCGGCATTTAATCACTGCTTGTAAATGACAATCTTACTACACGTGGAGAGATGTTTTTAATAGCATGGAGTGGAATACTATAATGGGTACTACTAGGAGATTGACGAGGCAAGTATGCCGCGTATTAGTGTATATCTAGGTACCCTTAACATAGACCCTTAAGATCTAATAAGAGACTATTCGTCACTATGTACCATAGTCCTATGGAGGCAGTTAGGCAAACTCGGCTGCTCGTACAGCTCGTATTACGCACTATAGACAATAGTAGATTCTAACTTGTGTCTTATTAGTATCAAGTTTCCTTTCAACTCATTGTTTACCATAGTAGATGTTTACAGTCTTATTTTCTGCCAGGCTAGGTTTGTTTCTACGTGGGATGTACACCGAGCTTAACATGCCTGTTGTAGATCATCCTAAGTACGATGCGTATCTAGGAAAGATGTCGTGAGGCTTTACGCTAGATGTAATTTTCTTAAGGGGTCTTGCATACGCATACCTAGCATCCATAATATTACCTCCCGGCCGAATCCTCCTTTTACCGCTGTCTCTTCATTACAGACCTTTAGACATGTCATAAAACCAAGGGGGAAACATCGCCGGCTAACTCGAGATGGGAACTACGAAACGGGGCTACTTCGGAGGCTCTAATCTGATCCCTGCCAATAGTATTATGACGCTGTAGGCCTGAAGAAGGGTGACAAAATAATTTATACGCTCTCCCCGCCTAATGCCCGCAGGAAAGGAGTGCAAATTATTCTTTTGCCCACTTGGTTCGCCTTCTTAATGTCTATTATAGCTCACCCCACCCTTCTCATCTGACATGGAACACCTGGGGATTTATCTCTAAGCGATGAGCGCTAAGGCACCACGCTGATCTCATGTCACCCGGCTCCCGCAGGCTACTCCCCCGATGGCGCCCTAAACCCACGCCGCCAGTGTCGATCTCGACTCCTAATCCAAGCTCTATTCCTTTTGATGAGCAGTCACGTTTGTTTCGGGTCGCCTTCCCTGAATCGATGTCATCACTTTCAATAACGACGATATAGTGGTATTCATCATATTCTACTTCTAATCCTATCGGGATATCTCTAGCGCCTGCAAGCTTCAATTGCCTAGATCCAATAGATGAATCGTTTGATTAGTCTTTCTAGTTCAGGGCACCGTCTCTCATTGTTGTCGTCTAAGTGAGACACCATACTTCGTACATATTAAAGTCCGGCAGATTCCCTATTCCCGAGCAACATTACAAGTTGTCTCCAGTAGCCGCCAGCGTGTATTTTAAACCTACCGAGACCATTCTTAGAAACCAAATCGCGTAGACGCGTCACCCGTCCATGATCGTCTTTAGAACTATCTCTGTCATGGTACCTAGGCCGAACATATTACCGGTTGCTATAGCCTCTAGCCCTCCCTGCCTAGCATCTTCTAATAGAATACAAACTTGAAAATCGCCGATCATCGTTTTGCACATGACTCGCTTGAGAATTCCACTCAATGAAGTGTTTCTAATTTGTTATGAGCTATCACGGTCTTAACAAGGCATCTCTACTATGTAGAAGTTGAAAGAAGTTGAGATCTCAGCTCATAGAGACCTCTAGTCGGCAAGATCTCTAATCAGCCCTATCAATTTTAATAACCATAACAAGAACCCTTACTTAACGCGTCGCTTTTCTTAAACCAAAAGAACCTCTTTCTAGACATCTATACGAGATGCATCACACTTTGCTATGATAATTCAATCTCTTATGTCATCAGTCCAGATTAGAGCGACCTGCGGCTACGATAATTCTTCGAGAATCCAGTACAGTAAAGTCGAACGGGGGATATACCTAATCTGTTCAAGACGGGGTAGTGGGATCGACGATCTGAGCAAGGACTATTGGTCCCGAGCCATGGGAATCTTCCCCATTAATTACCCATCTTCCTTCACGCATCATTACAGGGGCCGGGCACTCCAATATTCCCAATCAGGACACTCTCCAGATTGAGGAACATGAGCTTATGTTTCTGGACCTAGCTATTCATCGAGTCCTTGCAAAAAATCATTCAGATGCTTCCTCAGCTCTTACTACACTTATGTAGATACATCTCATAGTTGCGTATTTCCGAGAAGTCGGTCCTGTATGAAGACGAATCTGTCTCAGCCATGTGCTACTCAAACGTAGTAAACCGACTACCTTGAAAACTACCCCGATTTACCAACAAAAGACTCTAAATCTCCTAGTAATACCTCGCAAGATGTACGTAGTTGAGCCCCTGAAGCCCGTCAACCAAATCCAAGTTATCTTCAATAGACAAGCATGGTAGCTGTTGTGAGGAACGTGCACCTCCTTCCAGATAGTACCATGGCTCCCCCGCCCCAATGAGGCCCAACGACAAACCGCACTAATTCTCATGAGCTGATGCCCGACGCGGGCTAACATGTCAGATACTCGACCCCCAGCCCTCGGCAATATCAAACATGAGGAAATAGACAGGCAGGACCCCTACTCGGACGGGTCAGCTACTAGTATTTCAACCGGGGAGGGAGGTGATGGCTAGGCAGACCACGTTCCGCCAATCACGACAACCGAAGACACACCAACACACAGAAAATACGCATGTCTTCTCACTATTACGTTCGTGCAGTACCATGCAGTACAGCGTCGGACGATCTAGGGATGGGTGAAAGGGCTACATGGCCTTCAAGCTGCCCCGGGCGCCAACTGGTTTGCTTCGGATTGGCCAGCGCGGCGTCTTACCCCAGGGGGGGCCTCTCCCTAAGATCTCCGAACGCCGCGGCCGTCCACGATGCTCTGCAGCGGCAACGAGACGGTATCAGTTCCGTACGCACATATGCAAAAGCTCGACTTATCATCATCGTCGTCGTTGTTGCATACGCGAGTTTCAGTAATCATGACGGATGACTTGTGTCATTGTGAGTTTGCTTCTTTCTCGGGGATTCGACTATGCCGTCTGACGGCCAGGTCTCGACTTTTCTTTTCAAGAATACGATACGCTCTCGTCTTGCTGCTGCTGCGGCTGCTGTCTGAGTTTTGCTCATACCAACTAGGGAAAGCATCTCGGGGACGGGCTGCGTATGTCGGTATTCCTCGGCCGTGGACCAATTCTCACCCGCTATGGGCTGATGTGGCTGCGTCTACGAGATGTCTAGTGGCCTAGATCGCCCTTGCGGCGCTGCTACCGGCATCCCATGCATGATATATTAGGCGGGCTGAAAAGATGCAAGATTTCCCTTGAGCAGGGGCCATATGACGGTCCCCCCTGAGTGAGGTCGGCGTTTAAGTTGTTAAATCTCGAAAGAGGCGCACCTAGCGTTGCTTCGAAACGAAGATGATCAGTACCTACGTGATGTATAGTATCCGGGCTGTCTTCGACCACTAAGAAGATACTATCCGTCTCGAAAGTGTCATGCCGCTAGTCACGACATGCAGTTAGCTGCCTACCAACTATGCCTTGATATGGTAGCCCCTTGCGGGATGTCAACTTTGGACATGTACCTTTTTGACAATGATCGTTCGAGTCTATTTGACTTAATTAACTTCAACTGCAGGAGAATATTGGCTTCACACCCCTTCAACACCCCTGTTGAAGCCTAGAGCCCTACAACCAAATTGATTGTGATACCAAGAGAATTTCAGTTCCGAAAAAGTTGTAAGTTAAGACGATAGTCAAAACTAGACATAGTCTTTTAGAGCTGTTTAGAAATCTCTTGTACGGATCAAGCTAGAACACCGTTGAAGACCACGAGCTACTATATATGATTAATGATCTGTTACATGTCTGGGAGAGAATTCTCCGAGCTAACTAATACCATATATTAATTACATTATACCTCCTTTATAAACACTAAGCTGTCTACTGAGTCGAGTTCTCCAAGTCATCTAAACCATATCTGGAAATAAACCGTCAACGAATCTCTCCACGGAGCATCTAACTCAAGACAGCATATACGAAAAGCTGCAAGACAGCCTAGGCGTCTATCGTGAGTCAATATCGCCGACGTAATCACTTTTTGAGAGTTGACAGACAACATGTCATCAGTTCTCCCGGTGATACCCTACTCCAGCCGGTAACTAACCCTAAGGAGATGAGGATCACATAAGACCCTTCGTTACCACCGCACTCGAAAAGCTCTATTTATTGGATTACCAGTCCGGATGCAGAGCGTATATGGTAATGAGAACCGCTGTCTGCATCACCATACGACTCTTTGATGATCATCGCATCCAACCCAGTCCGGATCGATCCTTGAGTGTTACTTGGACAGAGCGGTGACTTGGACAAGAGTTAAAGGGTAACACGATTCACGATACACAGTTCCTCCGCATCGTTGAATCTTGGTATTGGATTGTTCAGATCACGAGGTCTCGCACGCAAGAGAGATGCAACTCCGTAGTCGGCCGAGGACGAGACATGGGGTCAAGCAATACTACGGAAGATTGATACATAAACGGATGCGAGACGACTCTATCCACGGTGCCGGTCCAATTTTAGACTAGATGGTCTACACCCGTTTAGATACCGAGGGAGGAAAGGATAGGTCGATCCGGCTCTTCAAATTGCCTACCCTACAGGTTACATATGACAGCAGGTTCCCCAAGTTTGCGCTATGAATAAGCGAAAGCCGACTACACACCCTACGCAGCCAGGACAGCCTTATTTATTAGTCAGGCCCAAGATGGTTACACCCACAGATCCTTTATTCCACCCAAGCCGTTGGACTGGGACTGCAAGCAGGGGTCCAGGATAAAAAGAATTCCCACGAATCTAACTTCGAAAGCACCTCGCGCAAACCACTGCTCCTTGCCATGACAATGACATCAACATAGCTACCTGCTACTCGACGCGCACTACACACCAGAGATGGCCATTGTCACCCATCCCATTTCTCTTTCCTCTCCACCAATCTCTGCTCATTAATCAGCTTCCACTAAGCACTTCGTATCTGCTAGTTAGTGCACTATGAGGTAGGTAAAAGGTCGAAATACAGGGCCAGCCCGTTTGCAGGGACAGGCGTCGTAGATCATCCGAGCAGATCCCCAAGATCTCTGGGGCAAGGTTCTATGTAGCTACTGCTGCTGCTGCTGCTACATACCTACCTACCTAAGCTTCTTTTGATTTTCCAAGGCACATTTATATTACCACAGATTGTCATATGTAGCAGGTCCACGCATAAGCACGACCGTAACCCACTTTCTCACATGTGTTTTTTTCTGCCCTCCCGCGGGAGGCTCATCAATCACGCCAGAACGGCTTCTTCCATGGGCCTAATGCCCTCTAATGAATGGTACGAGACGCGCCTATTTTGCTTATTTGCGGCGAGACGCGGATTACGGGTACCTATCCCCTCCCCAGCCCTTCATCTAGAGATACCTTTAAGAGAGAGATAGGGTATATCTACGTGTCACCCACACACGGCACTTATCAGTCTGTCGATCATGGATTACCCCTCGGTTCCACCCGGTTTGCGAGAGAAGCGAGAAGCGAGAAAGTTGTCAGCCTCTGTGACGAACGTACCCTGGACAGCCCTGATTTATATTACGGCAAGCTCGGTATTGGCTGGGCTTTTCCAGGGAGGGATGGCCCGAGGTGACAGTGACAACCAGAAATGCGATGTTCCCCGAAGCGCTTCTTTTCCACCCTCCCCTAGCCTGCCGAGATTAACGTGTTCCCTAGGTGCAGACTGCAGGCTCCCGTAGGGAGGGGAGGGGTCTTGG
Organism: Hypoxylon perforatum; assembly: GCA_028571165.1. NCBI lineage: Eukaryota > Fungi > Ascomycota > Sordariomycetes > Xylariales > Hypoxylaceae > Hypoxylon > Hypoxylon perforatum. Next base: position 1,736,706 of record JAOXNQ010000006.1, on the reverse strand, counting down.
GGTGGGCGGGATTTGGGGGGTCCGAGCTGAGGATCCCTCCGTCGCATCGAAACAAAAAGCTACCTACCTAGGTACTGTGAGCCCTAGTTTATTTCATCACGGAAAGCTCATTTACAACACCGCATGGTCATCTCGTTTCTACTACTGCTATCTCTGCTGGGGTACATAGTAATTGTAGCGTGGTGGCTTCTCTTCGTCGAGGAATAAGCAAGTAGTAGCAACATAAGGCACAGAAACTTGAACGCCTCACGGTCCCAAAGAGGTATGGGACTCGTCTGGACCAGTATCCGTCCACAGTATCAATACGCGCGTACCTAACTTTAGTGCTGGTCGGGACAGCACATTACCAGCGTCTAATGTTACTCACGTGGCTGGCAAAGAAACCAACGTACCTAAAGCCAAAGGTTACGCCCATTTTTCTCGGATCGACGCACCGGGCTGGAAAAGAAGGAAAAATGCTACCAAATCGCAAGCCCGCATAGACATAGCAGCAAAGAAAGAAAAAGAAGGGTCCTCATTTTCAGGTTCACTTTTTTTGCTTCTTCTACTACCACCTCCCTCCTCTCCTCCAAAATAAGCGATAGACGCAGTATGACTTGAAACGTACCTCAGGGTAGAAATGCCCATGGTAGCATTTATGACAAGTCGCCGAGCTTATTCTCGTAGTGGCCTGTCTATCTCGCATTTGCTTGGTAGTTTTGCTTTTTTCATCGTAACTCTGCGCGTGTTTTTCTTTCAACGTGACCTTGACCTGGACTCCGCTCGACTTGAGCGTTGTTCATTCCAGCCAGCTGTCCAGCTGTTTGATACTCGGGTCTTCCGTCTGTATGTCCAACACTCCAAAACACTCAGGTGCGCCGCCTTGTCCAACCCGAACCTTCTTACTACATCTGATCCAGGGGTTCAGAGAGCCACTGAGGTAGTCAATACGTCTAAACATGAGCCCAGAAAGCCAGATGATAGGCAAGCATGTCCAATGATCGCCCGTCACTTAGTAAATAGAAAGGGGGGTTAATGCAGACGTCGCTCCGCCACCTTTTCCTGCACGCAATCACATCTAGATCGACCGACAGGAAGGGGTCGAAGGTAAGAAAGAGAGAGAGGGGAGAGCCAAGAAAGCTACCTAAGACTACTAGCTAGCGCCGCACGGGATATAACTCTCGTCTTCTTTTTCAGCTATCGGTGGCGAGGTTTCGGGGAAGCTCTTCCTAATGTTCTACAAAAGTGTTAGAATTGAAAAAAGACCCTTTGGCCGGCTTGCTTTACTTGCTGACGTCCTCCCCGTAAGCAAGGACACGCTCACCGGATGCAGCCTCCCCTCCCCTGCCTGCCTATGTGCCGTGCCTTACACCCGGGGCGCCGATCCCATCCCGCGTCCCCCTTTCGCTGAGACCCTTTCGCGAACGACGATCACCCAAGTGCCCAGGGGATCGGCTGCGTGCACATCAGAAGTCTCGCCCGCATACATATATATGTTACGGGGAGGACCCCGTCTTCACGTGTCGATCCTCGCCGCCACGGGGCGAGCGCCGGGCGAAAGTTGGCAGGCTGGCAGGTATGTAGGTTGGGGGAATACATACATACCTACATACATTCATTACCTTGCGTAGATGAACTGGGACCCGAGCTTCTTTCGTACCACGGCAGATGGCGTGTAGGTAACCCGACCAGCATCGAAGGACAAAGCCGAAGCTTGGATCGCCAGCTGGCCCTTGGCCTAGGTATGCGCGTGTGAGCGCCGCTGATCGTGGCTTGCGTCGTGGTGTAACGTCTGAGAGCGTGTGGGATGTGCTACGTGAATACCAGCCGTGTGCGCTGTGCGCCGTGAGGTAGGTCAAGATAATGCCGAGCCCGTCAGAAAAGCTATGTTGCTTGCTTTGCCTCGTAGGTACATACCGTGGTGCAGGCGGCTCTGCACCACCAACTTAACCCGGCGAGTCTGGCGGCTACCGTAAGGGTCTCTCTCACGCAATATGATGCTTAAACTTCGCCGCCAAGTTGAGCGACTGCGACTGCACCATGCCGAAGGGGAGGGAGGGGAGCTTCTCAGCCCTTTAGCCCTTCGTAGGTGTGTGTCACAGCCGGGGCATTATCCCATTAGAGGGACGCGGAGGAACCTGCAGTAGTTCCCCTTTAACTACCAGTTCGCTCTGTGAAAAGGGAGGTGGTCACACGGGATGGTGTAGATCGTCACTGACGCTACGTGGAATTTGCCTCCCCAACTACATACCTAGTTCAATGTGAGAACCTATCGTGTATGCGCCGGTATCATCGATGATGATAACTTCGGGATAAAAAGAGCGCCGCGCATCAAATTATCGATTGTTGGGATTAATAGGACACCACGAGGCAGCCGAGACACTTGCACTGGTACCAATCTAAGTACCTGGCTAAATGTTGAAGGTATCATGTAGAATGACGTACCCAGGTCAAGATGATGATGGTCGTTATAGCCTATCGCCTATCTATATCGCCGTTTAGGTATGCGATGTTTCCACAAGCTGCTCTCATGGGTGCTGAATTTTAAGGCATTTATGATGTTCGTAGCTGGTAACTGGAAGACTTCATGGGTAGACGCAAGAAAATGCGGCTATATCGTGATACGTGTTGCTGATAGTTATCACATAGCACGCTTTCAAGGGTCTTTCTAAACGTGTCTATCATCAATCTAGGCATGAAATTAGAACAATCGCCGACATCTGCATTATGCGCCTAGCCAATTCATTCAGATAGTTCCCTTACCCTTGACTCTTCTTTGATTTTGCATCATGATCGTAAGTCTCTTAATATGATTACTGATATCAAGATCGATCAACTGACGCGTGTCTAGCATCTCGCGAATCATCACCGCTGGTAGTCTATCGGTGTTGTGTTCTCCGGGCAAAAAAGGTAGCTTCCTCCGGCCCTCCGGGTCTCACCTAACTCACCTAAATCGGGACGTCAACTACCCGGGACACCAGAGTAGACATCAGAGTACCATCACATTCAATATCACCAGCGCCTCAAGTTTGCGGCGAGTGCGGTAACCGCCCTCATTGGCGCTTGCGCTGGGGATCACGAGATGGTTGCTTGATAATAAATGAACTAGTCAACATTAGATACCGACAGGCGAAAGAGCCTCGAGTGCCTAATGATCGTTTGATACAAGGGAGTCCCGGGAAAGACTACTGCAGTACTCCAACGAAAGAGCCCCGAAAGAGACAGAAAACCATTCCCCAGAAGATGGATTGGGTGACGCTGCAGTCCATTTAAGGTCTGAAACAAATAAGCTTCGTGTCTTGAAAATTCTCCGATGCCACCGAGAATCATCGGAGGCCGAAATCCGATAAGAAAGATGACGACCGCACAGATGGACGTAGCCGACGACGGTCGGGAGGGTCTTGCGATAGTGACAGAAAAAAAATGCCTACCTTAAGCGCTTAAAGCTGTTTGATTGGAGGGGAATGGTAGTTGTGCGAGCGCGTCGTAAGATTACTATTGACCTGTAGATATTAGAGTCGTGGGTTGCTGGCAAGGTTCATTCATTATGAAAGCTATTATCACAGCTGGGAAATTGCATCATAGATGCTATGTTGACTGATCTATTCTTCTAATGCAATGCGTCTATGCGTCTAGCTTGAGCTTCTCTAACATCACATCGATTTTCTGCAACAGAATCTGATAGTTTATGGCGTCAGATGAGAACTCATCGTCCACAAGCTTTCCGTCGAGAGTTCTAACCACGCCCTTTGTGCTGGTCAAAGCTTCCGACCCATCTGCCTTCGCTGCGGTGGTCTCAGCATCGCTTGCTTTGACAGTGAGGTCTTTGGCCTCGCCTGCCTCAAGCGTGGAATCCTCGGCCTTATCTCCCGCAACAGCAGCGTCGGCTTGCGAGCTGAGAAGTTCCGCTGCTTCAGCATTAATCTCGCCGTTCTCGTCCATCATCTCATCCAGCCCAGCGTCTTCAAACCGTAGCCTAAACCGTTCGGATAAGTAATGCCGGATATCGTCTAGCAATTCGATCGTGTCGGTCTCTTCTCTCGTCTTAAGTCGCGCGGCACTTTCTTGGATCAGCTCCATGAATTCTTCGTCGTCTATGTAATCTTCCAGACGATGTGCGAGATACCGCGCCGCAAACTCTTCTAGCCGCTGGACTCGTAGATCCCAGGCTGCATGTATAACATCGTATACATTGATGGGTTCCACTTCGACTTCCACAGCATCGCCGCCTTCGCGAGCGTGTGTCCGGTCGATCAGAACATTATTGTTGCCACTTCCCAATGTGCTGATAGCAACTGCGGCCTTATTCTTCAGCTTGTCTAGGAACAACATATCAGAGATGAAGAGTAGGTCCAGACCCAGATCGAGGGGGCATTCGGCTTTCTCCGTATAGAGATAGGTTAAGATAATCTCAAGCACCTCGGGTAGGCAATCCACCTTGATGATGTGTAGATGTTCGAGTGTTTGGGCTTCGAGGAACTGGCTGGAAAACATCTTTTCGAAGTAAGGCGAGCGAATGAGCATCGCCTTGTGTGCGGGATACAAGACGGATTTTCTGGCTTTCTTAGACCCGTTCTGTTTTCGCGTTTCGGTAGCTGGACCAACAGGGATTCCGTTTGGTTCTTCTTCTCCGTCGTGTTCGTCCTCTCTGTCACCTTCCTCGTCACCTCCCTCATCAGCTCGTAGAAGACAGTCCGCGAATATGGAGTTATCATGTGGCCACTTGACTTCGTTTACCTTCCGACTGTCAACAACCATTTTGTGCCCCAAGACCTTCTCCTGGAAAAAGCCGTCGATTTGCCGCTGCGCTCGGTCGACTTCATCCTGGTGTCTTTGTCGTGCCAACCGCCGGTCACCGCCCGAGAGAATAGCTTCCCATACCTTGTCAATCTCTAACTGTTTGCTGATCTTATCAACACCGGTCAGGATTTCCTCGTCGGTACTGCTACTTCGAGCATCAACCAGATCTCTCGGGATTTCGATTAGGTATAGATACCTGAGGATAATCTGAAAAGACTCGGCAGGTATGGACTGTGGTAGCTTCCACGTCTCCGTTTCGGGAGCCTCTGCAAGCTTCTTCCGGAAATATGGGGTTCTCGCGGACAGAAGGAACTTGTGAAGCTCAAACGACCTCGACCCTGCTATCAGCGTTATATCGGAAGTCTTCGGCGTATCTCTGTAGAGTAAAGCGCTGATGTGGGCAGCCCATGGCTGTAGGGGATCTGTGGATTTCGAGTAATCGTACTTGAGAAGCAGGTTCCGGATCTTGTCGTTCAGAGCATTGTAGATACATCGCTCGCCTTGAAACGTGTCTCGTTCTGCCAAAGCACCAGATTCCACTACGGCGTCTTAAAGTTAGTATGGTCATTCAGGAAACCTTACGCGTAATTTTGGTAACCGATGCACTCTCATACGAAATCCATGTATTACTGTGCTAGACCGGAAGGACACTCATGCACGGAATACATACGTAACAACTGGACCAATTCATAATGCCCGCAGAGACTTGCCTAGACGGTAGTCAGCCGCCTGAGATTCTTCAAGAGCAACAAATCAGTAGATAGTCTCTACTCACAAGGATGAGCGGAGTGTTATCGAAACTGTCTTTGCCGTTTATATTTACGCCGGCAGAGATTAGTTCTTGGGTTCTCTTCAGGTCCCCTCTTCGACAGACTTCCAGGAGCTCATTAAACTCCTTGCTCAGATCGAGTGGGTTCTCATCGCGAAGTACGCCCATCTTTACTAGTTCGAGATCATCCTTCAACTTTGCTTCTAATTCGCCCTTTCGGAGGACCATTGTGGATCAGGAATTGGGATAGATGATCAAATATGCTAAAAATACGATGTATCAGTTTATTATCACTTCTAAATATAACCGAATAAATCGTTTAAGAAACACGATGTTTGATAGGTTTGATAGAAGGGTTGATGATGCTGATGCATACCGATTTGCTATTGGCCGCCAAGACAAATATCGCGGCTAAGGTAGGGGTCCGATATCTATGTCATCAACTGCAGTAGAGAAGTGGCGGTAATACTCCGGGTCACGTGGTAGTGGGTGGTTTGCTCCCTAAGTAGGTAGGTACAATTAGAAAATTTAATGCTTAGGTAATTGCAATTTATCGATAAGAGCTCACCAAAATTCCCCAACCGCGCTTAGACCAATGCGGTCTACGAATTGGGGCGTTGCCGTGGTCACCAGGAAGTTTGTTGATTTAGTACTAAAACCCACCGCCGAAAGAGGCCCGTTATGTGCCTTAGGCCCTACGCACGCTCATGCATAAGCATCTAAACATTTCTTGTACATCTGCAGGTCTCCGACAATTTCAATACTCACCTTGTTCAATCAACAACACCAATCTTCCTTTGGTTGAGCATTGAATACCTCTAGCAATAGCTAGATTCGGAAATATTTTCAATACCTTCTCTAACCCGGCAGTCCTTCTCTTCTTTCTATGGCCTACCTAGCATAGCACTACACCGTCTAAACATTGGAAGTGCTGGATACACAATTCATCATGCCGGTACCCATAAGTGCCCAGTATGATGTGTTGGAGAAGATTGGTAAGTGTCTAAGAACCTCCGAGCTGTCACCTGTCTAGTACTCGAAGCAATTATCACCAGCGACGGCGATAACTAACATGTGCATTGCAATCGCAGGCCATGGCTCCTTTGGCATCATTCGAAAGGTCCGACGAAAGGCGGATGGTATGATCCTCTGTCGCAAGGAGATCAGCTACTTGAAGATGTCGCAGAAAGAACGTGAACAACTGCACGCCGAATTCCAGATTCTTTCTACCCTCCGACATCCGAACATCGTTGGCTACTACGAACGCGAACACCTGAAGCAGTCCCAAGATCTTCATTTCTACATGGAGTACTGTGGCAACGGAGACCTCGGACGTTACATTCAAAACCTGGTTAAGAAACAGGTATATGCCCAGGAGGCCTTTGTTTGGGAAATATTTTCCCAGCTCATTACCGCATTATACCGCTGCCACTATGGCATTAACCCTCCTGACGTGGGGAAGAATGTCCTGGAGTTTGGATCTGCAGGCTCGAAGGCGCCACAAGGTGCTATGACCATTCTTCACCGTGATCTCAAGCCCGAGAATGGTATGTGGAACCGTGTGGTTTTGGCATATACTAGCTAATATGTGGCAGTCTTTCTCGGAGAAGGTAACTCTGTCAAGCTTGGCGACTTTGGTCTCTCCAAGATGATTCAGTCGCATGACTTCGCTTCAACATACGTTGGTACACCCTTCTATATGTCTCCAGAGATCTGTGCCGCCGAACGATATACACTCAAGTCCGACATTTGGTCATTGGGTTGTATAATATATGAGCTCTGCGCCCGAGAGCCCCCATTCAATGCGAAGACACACTTTCAACTCATCCAGAAGATCAAGGAGGGCAAGGTTCCAGCTCTCCCCCGAGTATATTCAGCGGAATTGATGGGAGTAATCAAGGACTGCCTTAAAGTCAACCCTGACTTGCGACCTGACACTGCAACGTTGCTCAACCTTCCTGTTGTTCGCCTAGTACGTAGGGAACGTGAAGCAGTACAGCACCGGGAAAAATTGATAAAAACCGAGAACGAACTTAAGATGTTGCAGGAGCAGCTCAAGCTTGACCGTGCTGGTCTCGAAGCCGACAGGATCTACATGGAAAGACAATTAAGACAAGAGATTGACGGAACATTAAGACGAGAGTGGGAAGTCAAGGCACGATTGGAGATCGACCGCCTTGTCAACGAAGAGATTGAACAGCTCCAGAGACGCTTCGAAGCCGAGGTAGAAGCACGCGTCCAGGAAGAGCTACAGAAGAGAAAAAGTGTCTCATTTGGACCTGTGGAGGTCTTGGACACATCACCGCTGTCGAAGTCGGATTTCCCGCGATCTTTCGCGACCACATCAGACAGCGAATTCCCATCTACTACTGATATTACCGAGTTCTCGGTTGTTGAATCACCGGAGGACCCCCAGGCGCTCAAGAAGAGTTCGCGTGCACCGTTCGGTCGAGCTCAGACTATGTTTGAGCGTGCTCCCGGAACACCGATGGAAATCGATATGGCATCACCATCACCAATTGCTATTGCCTCACTGTCCCTATCGCCTCGTCGTAATAACATTACGAAGGCCCCGACGGCCAATAAGCCTACTATCTTCGATCAAGACCATGATGAATCTCGATTGAGATTGGAACTCAGTGTATCTGACTCAGAAGACGATGACACACCTATCATCCCATCTCCCACTCGCCCGCCGCGATCAACCAAGAACCCCTTCGGCCCCCAACGACCGGTTCTAACCACGACCAAGACAGCCCCTGTCAATCGTCTCAGGAACCAGTTTGCGTTGAACAAGCCAATGCCGCCTGTACCAGCGTCTGTTCCAGAACTCCAATTGCGCACCCAGACTAGCAACGGTGCCCTTCGGGAGCGAGGTAACTCTCCTAACCGCAGGTTGAGTAAGATTCCCTCGGTTGTCAACCTCGGCGCGACGAACAACGGAGAGAACGGCCTGCAGCGAAAGCCGTCGCTGAAGAAGGACCAAGACCAGACCCTTACGAAGGTGGCGGTCAAGAACAACATCAAGGGCCGCACCCTGGTCGAGCTCCAGCAGGCCCGAGCCGGCGGCCGTCCGGTCGAGAACGGTGGGAATGTTAGCCCCAAGCGCACGTCTAAAGACCGTCTGCTGGCCGCCGAACCGCCCGCCGTCTGGGACCCCGAGAAGGACGAGATGCCGAGCCCGTTCCTCATCCGCAAGAAGCAGCCGATGGCGCGCGTCTGAGCGAACCGGGGGAAAAAACACCCACCCCAACCCCATCATCCTCTTTCCTATAAGAATCCGATGGTTGTAACTGAGTAGATGAGTCTGATGATATACCCACGCATAGCTTTGACATCGCCATGTCACCGCCACCCCCCTTTTTTTTTAAAAATATTTTCCTTTGTTAAACATACGACGAAAGGGATGTGGTTGATGATGGTGGTTAATCTGGAAGGGAAAGGCGGGTGGAAAGAGAGGTTAATGACGTCCGGCGTCGCAACTGCATGCATCTCATCGTCCCTTGCGTTTGACGCTCGTATCATCATCATTGTCATCGTTGTCATCACACGAAACTGGTTATTTGCAAAGACAAGGGCAACAGGCGTTTTTGTGTCGTTTGCCGCAAAAGGGGGCAACACGAAATTCGTTACTACTTGAGAGAAAGAGAGTTCCGGCGTAAATTTGGGTTTCTTCGTCTCAGGGCCAGGGCCGGGCTGGTTAGATACGGCGGCTCCCTACCCATCAGTTGTGTATAAGTCTTGTTGAATTGTTTATTTTTAACTACCTTGCCATGTGTTTTTAAGTGTGTTTGCGTAAACTAGATGTTTATGATTTCCTATTATGTGCTTGGCTGATAGGAGGGATTCCTAATTTTAGGTAAAATCACACGGAAGACAAACCGAGATTACTCTTGTTGACATTCATGGTTTCATGTTTTTCAGTTTTTATTTATCATTTTCTCTTTCTTTTACGCCCCTACTACTGAGAGCCTTGCCATGATCGTATTGGGTAAATATCTGTTGACCTCCAGCGCACACTGTCGTTGCTTCAGAATCCGGCATGGAGATTCTTAAAGCATGTCTCCGAGAATGCGCCAGCTACTCATCGTAGCCAGAAATTACCCCTAGGCGGTAAATGTCATATACGCTGAAAGACTCTCTCGTCGGCATATATCGGGTAATCGAACTAGACTACCGTCTTCACTTAAGATTTAAGCATTCCTTGTTTCTTAATCATCGCAAAAGAAAAGAAAGTCGCCTTCTTCCTCGGTCGGTTGATTTGCGTCTAGACATTGTTCTAGCGGGCAGGTCAGTCTTTTGCATAGATCATCGACAGCCAGCTGTGCCATATAGGTAGGCAGGTACTTACGATTCTGGTCGTCGCAATCCGAAACTTTAAACCCGGCGTTCTTATCGGAGTTGGCTAGGTCTGCGCACTCGTTCTTTTGGCTGCTGCAGATTCGGTTGGCGGCGCTCGAGAAGTCAGACTTTTGTTCGCTTGCGTTAGCTGCGCGTACATAGAGGTAGGTAGGTAGTTATTGCTATAGGAGAAATAGGCTCCTTGTGGGCATCTCCCTAGATATGAGGAGGCGGCACTCACAAACGAATCATCGGAGGTGGTGCCGACGGTCTTGAACGGCTTTTGATCGTCGTCATTCGATTGTATCTATCAAATTTGTTGCTCCCGTCAGACCAAAAACTCTACTGTCATAACTTTATATCGACAGGTCGCAAAGGACATACTTGTGCTGGGGGCTTGTCCCCTAATGCACCTGTGAATTGCTGAAAGTCTACGCCGTCCTGCCTCCTAAATAAACCCATCCGGAAGTCGAAGTCGCGCCGTATATCGTCCACGATGCTGCCCGCCATCACCCCGGCCAGCAGTCCGGCCAGGAACGAGACCGTAACGGGGCCTCGGCACTTCATAGTTTCGTCGTACCGGTCTGTCCCAGGTATTCTTCGACTAATATAGCGTCCGTCTTTTTAAAATTCTTTAGATCCGACGATTACACTGCAGCAGCTTATGCATAAAGAATTGGGACGAATGTAAAAAGTGGAAGGTTTGGAAGTCAAACTCTCTTGCAAGCCACACATCCTATCTGCGAGCGCATTTACCTAACCCATCACTTATCAATCATACCTATTTCCTATCACAGCTTAATAGACACCTAAGATTCCTCGCGACGCATGTATTACGCCGGAGGAAGTGAAGTGAAACGCGGAATGTTGAGCTCGAGCTAATCTAGCCATTGGCCAGAAGGGTAGATGTGGTGCTGAAACGATCCTGAGACGACTAATGAGCGACACATCCCGCACTCGAACATTTTATGATTACTATTGCTTCTCTCCATTATCATGCCATTATTCATATCCGTGAAGAATATAAAATGCTATCTGACTCGAAGTCTCAGCGGTGATCTAGATATTAAGTAGGCTGGTATTTAAATTTATCTTTAACCAGCCGCGCCGCACCTCGCAGACATCCCTCCTATCCCTTACTCCAACCACCGACAGCGACTCGTAAGTTTCAAGGCTAGAACCAAACGGCTCGGTAGAATGACTCGCCTAATCTTAAAATTTACGGTGACGTTTACGACTAGATCTAATCAAAGTTTGAACTCGTCTCATGTACTTGTCCCATGTGGCTGGCAGCCCTAAAATCCCGATACCAAGGAAACTCGATCAGAAACAGGGCACGATAAGGTTCGAACCGCTCGCTGCATACTACACATGCACATGCACGCTAGACATCGCGTCGAAAAGAGGCATGTATCTATACTTTGTAGGCACGAATCGTGTTGAAATTGGTATAACTTTTACTTTGACTTTAGTAGAATTGAAGAAGCTGGTATTATGAAAGCTGTACACAAAGTTCTTTCCTCTTCCTCTTCCACCCGTAAGTCTCTTTAGCCACATAGAGACTTAATGTCGTCGAGCTCTTTCTCTCATCTCCTCTCTTTTCACTATGCTCGGCCTCAGTCAAATCTCATCGCGAAAATTAGTTCCGTGGATAGATAACCTCTTGACCTTGCCTGCTGCCGCTTCCGCCCTTTCTTTTTTCCTAGTTAGGTACCGGTACCCCTAGTAATAGTAGTAGTAGTAGTTGAGATACGGGAAATTTTCTATTCCTTGAGAAATGCCGGCCCAATGTGTGTGTATGTATGTGAATGATTCGGGCAACGTAATAATGCTGCCATGCTGCGAATACACCTCGTTAACTCCGACGACGCCTGGCGGCTACAAAGCAATGCCGCATGACTAGTAGTAGGTAGGAGATGCGATCGAAAATTCCTAAGCTGATCCTTATTACGTCGATGCTTAGAAGTTAGAGGCCGCGTTCGTCTGCGACGGCGCGTGGTAGCTCTCGAGCGTGCTCTGGAACGGCGTACGCGTGGCGGTGCTACTACCACCGACGTCCGACTTCTCTGCCGCTCCGGGACCGCTGAAACCGTCGCCGTAGCTGACCAGCTCCTCGCTCTCGTCCGCGTTCCGTCGCTTGCTGCGAAGGCGGTAGATAAGCACGCCGGCGGCCGCCAGGATGATCGCGCCGCCGACACCGACGCAGACACCGATGATCGTGTTTTGGGTTGACTTGGGCATGCCAGACGTCTGATCTGACGAGTCGGCGGCAGATGTGGGAGTTGACACGACGGTGCTGGAGGACGAGGTAACGAACGTCTGACCGGCCGCATCCGTACTAGTAATAACGGTTACGAACGTCGATGTGACGGGCTGCTCTGTCGTTTCAGCGGACTCGGTAGTGGTCTGGCTGTCGTCGCCACCTCCCGTAGTCGTGGACGCGGGCGTCGAGGTAGGGGAACCATTCGAGGTGGTAGTGGCAGGCGTGCTGGTCGGGCCATTGGGAGTGCTTGTCGGGGTGGCATCGGTGGATGTCGGGGTGTTGTTGTCTGCTGTGGTAGAAGTAGAAGTAGGAGTAGAGGTGGGTGTGTCGCTGGTGCTGGTAGGAGTCTCCGAAGTCGACGAGTCGGGAGAAGTGGTCGACGATGAAGTAGCCTCGTCTGTGCTGGATGAAGTAGGGTCGGCAGCCGCAGAACCGGTAGCGATGTCTGTACCAATTGAGAGGGGAACATCATCGTCCTGTCTCTTGACTTGGTAGCCACCTTGATGAGGGTTAATCCAGGCTACTCCCATGGCCTGGGACACACCAAGTGCCACCATCAATAGGTGAACGAGCCGCGTTGAGTACATGGCGACGGTTGTAGTCGAGAACAAGAGAAAGGTGAGAGTTGAATGGAAAAGTCCACGTTCCTCTATCCCTTTTGAGGGTTTGGTAAGAAGTTTGTTTGTGACACGTGGGTCGGCGGTGATGGGGTTGATTTAATCTTAAATCTGAAGCACCATCAACCGAACTTAGACTTCGCAGTAAAACACGCGACAGGCGATTATTAGAATTTTGGTTTGGATGGAAATAGGGGATCGTGCGATAGAGAGAGCGAGCGTAAATTGTGGAGGCTAGAGTTAGAAACCCTCACAAAAGAGTGGGAAGAAAATGTAATGATAGATTAAAAAGGTAGAATAGGTCTATTGTTGTTTGATCGAATGATGGGAGAGAAACGAATGACAATGACCAAGAGTAGGTAGAATATGTGTGAAGAATCTGACGAAGAGCCAGTACAGAAAGGGAGGAGTGTTAACTGGGACGACTGGGACGACTGGGACGACTGGGACGAAGTATGGTTACATCGGTTTTTTTTCATTAACTTCGTATTTGCACAAAGCTGCATGGAGCGAGGGTTATTCGCATAATATTTAATCAAAGACCCAATCACAGATCAACAAAGGTAAGGGGAGTAAGGGGGCGGAGTGGGGCCACTTGGCGGGGGTGTCCTGTAACTCGTCCTGTAGGCTGTATGTAGGCTGTCGGGCCTGTCTTTTCGTTTCTTAGACAACTGACCACCTGCTGTAAGCCCTATTGTATCGAGGTACCTACTGCCTAGAAAAAATTAATGGCCTGGATCTCACGATGTAAAAGTCAAGTCACCATACAAATCACCTTGAATACACGTTATTCATTCCTGAAGCATATTCTGATTTTAAGAAATTCCTCTATACCGAATGTACTTGTGTTTCTCCCTACGCAACTACAGCATATAATGCTTGGGTAGTATGGTTCATCCCCCAAGTACCGGATTTAGGGGACATGATGCGCGAGCACGCCAACGAGATCACCCGACTAAAAATAGCGCCTGTCATTGTGATCGCTACAACGGTTTTCTCGGCCTTGATTAATAGGTACCTACAAATGCTCACGACATAGAACTACACTACTCATAATACCTAATTCATTTCCTCCACAATCTGGCTGCCTCAGATCTGCGGGTATCCTCGTCAGGAAAACCACCCTTCCGTTGGTATGCCTACGAATCTCCCTAGCCGTATTTCGCTCGTCCGCCCGCGAGATCATCAGGGTCCACGGGCCACGGGTAGGAATGACTTGCCCGAATTTGATGCCGACGGGGCCAAGCCACACAGCCACGATAGGGCACTATGCCTGCTAAGGGAAACACTTGAACTTCCAAAGTGCCTATATGCATGCAATAACGTCAGCAGCCAGGGCAGCCAGGCCGATCGAACAACGTTGCATATGCCGTCAGAACAAGAATAATGCCGGACGGCCTTCATAGGTTCGTGGGGCTTCCCAGCAACAATCAGGTTCTAGTCCCGACAGACGACAGCCAGTCGGTTATGAGACATCCTATGACGACTGTGTCCCGAGACAGGAGGTTGCGGCCGTTTCTATCGGTCACACGGGGGCCTTATTGCGAAACACTTTGCTCCCGCACACTTTACCGCTGGGATTGCCTGCAACCCGTGCCGCCATCTACCTGCGGCAATATGGGATTTTGATTGTTGAGAGTGTTACAACAACTTTCACTTCCTTCCCGTTGCAGTTGCGCCGCTATACCTAAGGTAGGCTACTTGGTCTATGTGAGTGTTAACGTTGCGCTTTGTTTGTGAGCTTAGTCAGAGGTCAGAGGTCAGAGGTCAGAGGATTCGAAGCCATCCTCACCCTGCCCTTTCAAGGAATTCTGTTGGACCGCAGCCGCGAAGAGCGCAGGCTGGCGGGTATTAGATGTCTGGCTGAGACGGGAGAGGCTTAACCGGATCGGTAGTGCCGTGACATCCTCCCCGGGAAGGCCTCGCGGACTTCGGTTTTCCAGTCTGTCAGCCCGTGTGTGGAATGAATTGGGTTTACCTTCAGCCCATCTTCAGCCGCATGACATTTGTCTAGCCTTAGAGAAGAATGAGGCTGGCTGGTAAAGCGCTCCTTTCTCTTGAGACTGTCTCGTCTTGCATCCCTATTTTTAGATAAAGTTTTATCTCGCCTTTCTTCCCCTCCACTTTCTTCAGCCTGAGTTTTCGGCCTACTTCGTGCTAGGAGGTATATTAAAAAGAACTCGTTTATGATACCTCCTATGTAATCGTTCTGATATATATCGAGCTTTTGGTATTTGCATCTGTACTAGTAGTATCCATTGGTTACATTAATACCGGTAAACTTAAGCCGCCTAGTAACAAATAATCGCCGAATACAATGCTCTAGCAGCCTAATCATAAATCACCTGTTCTTTAGGAATTGCACGAAGGTCATCGATTCGAGATTTTATATTGGCCCCTAGGTAATATTGTCTGAGATAATAAGATACGACTTCGACATAGAATCTAGAAAAGTTGAGTCGCCCGCAGCTAAAGAACCGGAAAATGCTAAGCTTTGACCATCTTCATTAACAAGTAAGGGTTGCGCTATGACTGGCGAATTACTACTACTTAGATGAAAATGCGCCTTGCTTCCCTGGATATGTTGGCGACATATATTGATATAGAGCAGATTAGGTACCTACCCAGGTAGATATTGTTTCCTCAAGCTCTTGTGGCCTCGTATATCAGGGTAAACTTACCGAGGTCAACTGCAAGCACAAATTCTAAAAAGCTCTCAATTGCGAGTATCCTACTGGAGATTATAGAAACCCGTAATATCTAACGACGAGGGGAAATTGTGATACTACGATTGTAGGATTGATGGTCTGGAAATGTCATCTTCTACGCCTGTAAACAAGCGCCGCCAGCCATTGGATGTTATGTTCCTGCCGCCATTTTTAAGTGTCGTCGAGGACTGAAACACAGAGGTGGAAATATCGGGCTATCCAATTTAAAGCTAAACTAGTCCGATGTAGCCGTCGCGTGGCTTCAAACTCTCTTAAGCGGGATAGCAAATACGTCCCAAGCAGATGGGCTCAAAAGATAGGTGCACTCGATTCCTATCTCGTTACCTGATTCTCATATTACAGGTAGATACGTATAATGCATATGCATTTTCGTGCTTTGCTTGTCGTGTATGTACGATGCGATCAAGATGGGTAGTCGAACTGTACACATTGTGCTCTTCATGACTGTACGCTTAACAAGTACCTGATATTGAATTGAAGATGAGATGAACTTGCGTCATCTTACACGATTTAGGTTTGCGCATCCCACCACTTGATATGCTTAAGTTTAGTAGAGTCAGGAACGGTTAAATAAGTCAAACCATAAAGGAAAAGGGGTAATATAGAGGTGTTGGAATTCTCCAGCCTTGACTGTGAATTTGTGTGTAATGTGTAGACTGTAGACAGCACTAGTACCTCGAAAAGTGATGCTACTAAAAATGACAGCACAGCAGAAGAGCAGAATAGGCGAACTAGAGTGGCAGGTGTGGATAATTCAGGGCGATTGGGAAGAGGTCCATTTAATTAGGTCGAGGGGAGGTGCTATGCAAGTCCACATGTGAGGGAATTGGTTGTTAAGGAGCTACATGTCCCCGCGCTGTCTCCCCAGCCAACTTCAAAGTATTTCCCATCTGGACCAATTTAGCACTAGGCTAGATGTAATAGCAATTTCCATGAACAAGCAATCCTTGACAAATTTTTGAACAAGTTGGGTTTTTCTCGCAACCAAGGGGGTCACCAGCGCAGCAACCTCTCTGTCCGAAGCTCTCCATCGCGTCTTTACTTCTCGAATCCATCCTGTAAATCATTCATTCTTGGATTCATCGCGGTCGACCAAAGGCAGAGCGAAGCCGATGGAGAGTTGCGTCTTACCATTCTTTTAATTTTCTCCTTTTCACTCTTTTTTCTTCCCACGCCTCGGCCAGCCCTCTTTTTTTCGACCCGAACGCGTCGCGACAATCCCCACGCTGTCCACTATTGTAACTCTACCCCTTTAGTTGGCCCTCGACCGATTATTGCCATTATTGGACATTGGGCAGCGAACGAAGTCGTGTGGTAACGCGAGAGTAACTGTCCGGAGATCTAGCAGCAGGCGATTCGTGCTTGTCTGCGCTGATCTCGTCGTGGTACGTCTTGGCCTCGGAACCCTATAGCATCTTGTCTTGAATTTTGAACCAACGAACGCCACAGCTAATACTATACCTCGAATAAGCCCATTAAAGACGTATTCTTCAACATCGTTAACTCCTCCTCGTGCCCCTGCACGGGACGGCACTGGAGCTTCCCCCTCTCACTCTAATTCAACGAGGTCGTCTCCCGTTTCCGGTGCTTCGACTGTCGACGACGACGGGGAATCATCGCCGGTGCTTCCACCGCTCCCAGCCCCAAAGCTACCCGGCCGCGCATCCGAATATCTTCGGACGCCGCCATCTAATCGTGTCGCAGAAGGAGATAGGCAATACGTCACAGCTAGCTGGGGTTCTCCGTATCATCACGCCGATAACGAACATCTTCGTCGTTTGAGCTTCAGCAGTGAGACTTCTGAGGAATCCCCGTTGCATCAGCTCGAGATCAACACTCCATTCTTACGTCCAGCTCCGTTGATCGCGACAACTGAACCGGAGCCCCCTTCTTCCTCCCTATCTGGAAGTGCCGCTGTGCTTGCGAATCGTGCCCGACGTCCCCTGCGTGGTATTATGGAGGATTGGATCCGCCAGCATACCACAAATAACTTGGGCTCTGAGAATCACCTCTGGCTTAGTGACGGAACTGACGATAGTGAGCCCTCTTCATTGAGAAGCTCCGTATCTGGTGAAGAAGCAGGTTGGTTAGAAGAGGCCGACCCTATAACCCCGCGCGCTACTTCTTTACTTCCGCCTCGAGCTTCGAGTAAGGCGCCTCGGCATCCGAGGAAGCGTTCCAGTAACGAAACTTTAAAGCAAGCCGTACTTAACCGACGTGTCGCTAGTATAACCGCAAGCATGGATACGCTTGATGTGGATAGGGGTGGCCAAGATGCTGCTAGTATTCATACGATAGAATCTGTTTCGGAGGCAACACCAAGGCCGGAAACTCCTAGGAATGATCAGCCGAGTCCCAACGGGTCAATCCCTGTTGGATACGCCCAAGCACCATCTACTCCTATAAAACAGGCCAAGGCACTCGCGGGACATACGCCTCGGCCGAAGAAGAAGGTACCATGGAGAGGAAAGAACATCATCGTAAATTTGCCGTGGGATGAGGAGCGAGGACAGCCAGGCAAAGCACCGAATCCACTAAATGCGGCGGAGGTGACGACTATGTTCCGGTCTTGGGAAGAGCTGGGATATAATGTTCGTGGATTTGACTTGGAAGGACACTTCCTAGATTTGCTCGAAAACTACTCCCAGAGCAGAGGTGAATGGCCTCACCCGGAAGATATTACAAACGAACGATCTCAACATAAGTATCAGGTGACTCTTCCGGATCTAAATGGTAAGTCGTATTCGAAATGTCTGATGCAAGTGTGCTAATATCGTTATAGCATGGAAAAACTATGTCAACGAGGTGAATGAGGCCAAACTGAGAGCGCTTGGTGTTTCTTTTGGCGATGACGAACCCGCACCTCCGCCCTCCATCTCTCCTGGCGTGTCGAACATGAGCCGGCAAAATTCGAATCAATTCCCCTCGATGCCATTCTCGCCTCCTATCCCGACTTCGTCAGCGGCCAGTAACGGACAACAGCATTTTCCCTTCCCACCTCCTTTCCTGTCCGGACAGGGATCGTCTGCTACGCAAAGCCCTGGAGTGCCTTCCGCTGCTTCTCCTGCATCTTTCAACGGCCATCCGCTGCCTGGGAAGTTCAACCCTCGTGCATCAATTTCTATCTCACCAAACGAGCTTCCCTTCCACTTTTCGAATCAAGGATCACCTCACCCTTGGTCTCCGCAAATGATGCTACAGCAGCAGCTTGGCCGAAGTGGCTCACCTTCCATTCTCAACCTGAACTCTATGGTTTCTCCAAACTCGCCCTTCCAGCGTGACGGTATCAACTCGCCAGTTAATATGCATCAAAGACACCAGTCCTTGCAGTATCCAATGCTTCCTCATCAATTCCTTCACAGGTCAGACTCAGCTAGGGCATCTCCTCGGCTGCAAGATCTTCGTGAGGTTGAAGAAGAAACCCAGAGTAACCCGTATGAAGAAAACAAGAGCCCATCGAAGACCCCAGAACCCAGTCACTTCGTACGACACAACGCAAGCGCCAGCCTTCAGAAGGAAATTGACGACGCTGAGTATCATCTGGAAGAACAATTCCGGTCTCAGTTAGAGCACGAGGACTACAGCCCACACAACGAGGCCGAAAAGGTCGAAGTGGAGAAACCTATGGAGACTGAGGTGTCGTCTGCGTCGCATACCAGAGGGCCTTCTGTGCACTTTGGTAACTTCGGCACCGATTCAGATGAAGGGCCGAAGCTTCATCACCCGCAGCCCCATAGCCGCGGCCATTCCCTGTCCCAAGCGCCGTACTACGACGAAGAGGCGCGGGGAAGTACTGAGGAAGGCGGCTTTAAGAAGCATCGACCAGCTGGACTTGATCTACAAAACGGCGATAATTCGTATGAGATCGAGACAAACCCAAGCAACCTAGGCACTCCTATCCAAGCTTTTGATTTGGTGAATCAATTACACCAACGGTCGTTCTCGACTACCAGTAATGCTAGCAATCCTTGGGCGGATGCACAACCGCTTTCTGATAGCAAATCGTCCTCACGTCGTCACAGCCATGCCAGCAAGCCCTCATTCTCTAAGCTTAACGCAGGAGCAGCCGAATTCAAATTCAATCCTACGAGTAGCTTTACTCCCAGCCAATTCGTCTTCGGTAACAACACCCAGCCGGGCAATTTCCAGCCAGCTCCATTCCAAGCCCTATCGTTCACACCAAACCCTCAATCTGCAACTTCGAGCCATTTCAGCATGCCTTCGACATCATCGTCATCCAAGCTCAAGATCAATGCCTCGGCACCAGCATTCTCCCCTCGCAAGGGAGAATTCAGCTTTTCAGCGTCCGGACCAAAGTTCAACCCGGATGCTCCTGCCTTCCAGCCTATGCATTCTTTTGCTTCGTCAGTCACTAGCGCGGGTGCTTCTGGTACCGATAATGCTGAAAACCGCCCGGGTAGTATATTCGGAAACATTGATTTGAAAGCTTCGGATCTCAACCAGCCCTCCAAGAAGTCGAAAGCTGTTCCTATTGTTCGTCCATCTAGCCAACACTCCCCTGCTCCTGCCCCAGCTCCGGCTACCGATGAAGATCAAGATCGTCGCTTCCCAGACGAAAGTCGGACCAAGAAGAAGTTCAGGGAGAGTAACGACGACGGTGACGACGTTCCCATGTTCGCTGAGCCTACTCCTGAGCCGGAAGCTGCACCTCAAATGGAGACAGAACCGGCTGCGTCCGAGCAAGTGGATTCTGAGAAGGAAGATACTCTTGCCGATGAAATCTTGCCCACCCACGAGAGGGATGAGGAAGATGAAAATGCTCACATCGGTGACACAACTTTTGCATCTACCATTCTGTCGGAATCTACGGATGGGAAATTGCAGTCCGAATCGAATGATACGAAGACGACTACGAGTCCTTCAGCAACTTCTCCGGACCAAGACAAGGCCAGTTGGAAGCCTTTCGAGTTCAAGAACGAGGCAGAAATCCAGGACTTCAACATGGCTAGGCCGTTCGGAGATGAAGAACCGTTCAGGAAACAGCACAAGAAAAGTCTATCTGCTGCTGCTAAACCCTTTGTTCCAGGTGGCTTTATGTTCGGTGCTACTAACAACTCTACAACTGCTTCAATTGACAAGACACAGACCGAAACAGAAGATGAATTGGAAGACGACCGTGCTGGTTCTCCGACCCCTGGACCAGACTTCAAGCCTACGACACAAGCTGAGGAAGAGCCAATCTCCTTAGCCCAGTCTGCACCTTCTCCGGAAGATGTTCCTGCTCCACCTGTACGAGGCCTGGGTTCGTCGCGTTTTGCATCGCCCCCACCTGCTCCGAAGGGCTTAAGAGCATCGAGATTTGCATCCACGCCCTCACCTCCGCCAAAGTCTGCTGGCTTACCTTCATCTGGATTTGCTGCTTCGCCGTCTCCAGCATCAGAAGATGAAGCTTCGCGGCCTGTTGAGAATGCGAACGAACCTACCAGCGAAGTGTCAGAGCTACACAGCTACGAGCCTTTGCCCGTTAGTCCACCATCGGATGCCGGTATTCAACCCCAGGAGGATGCTGTTCACGAGCTCACCTTCGAGGAAATCGATGCGGTCATGCAGCATCTTGACAATGATCCTGCGATGGGCGTCAACAGGACCATGGAATCTCCCAAATGGCACCAGCCCAGCCCTGAACGCAATGTTCCGGATGCTACCATCACAACCTCGCCGCCTGTAGACCTGCCACAAATACCATTCCGAAGCGACGCACCAAGTCCAAGTCCCCGACAATACCTTGGCTTACCTCAGCAAATCGCGGTACCAAGACCCTCCACTGAAATGGAGGATCCCTTCGTTGATCCGCCACAGAGTGCTGTGTCTCAATCATTTGAGGGGCCTGTGCATCGTCTTAATGTGGGAGAGAGCCTCCCTGAAAGTGAATGGGACGATGCGTTCAGCGCTAGCGAACAAGAAAAGCTTGATCAGCGTGTTCAGTACTTCGATGGCCACGTTAATGACCTGGTTGGCAGCGTGTTGGCTTCCAGACTTGACCCTCTCGAGAAAACGTTGAGTACTATACAACATGTTTTGGGTAGCTTGTCTCGTAGAACGCCTTCTAGTCGACGCGACAGACGTAGTGTCTCCGCCGATATTCAGGAAAGCGACGCGGACGACGAAGATGATGAAGCGCCTATCCGTCGCTCCGCCAGCCCCAAAAGGGACAAGAGAATGGAGCAAATCCGGATTGCTGTTATGGATGCTTTGAACCAACAACAGACTACACGTGCGCTCCAAGCCGCTCAACTCGATTCTTTTGACGAGCGTCCTAAAGAAGATGTCGCCGTCTTGCAAGCGTTAGAACAGATGAAAGAGGAGCTTAGTCAATCTTTGCGATTGGATTTCCGCGGTGAAGATCTTAGGAACATTGTAGAAGAGGCTGTCGAGCGCCGCATGCCTCCGACTCCGCAACCGGTGATCAAAGACGACGAGGAAGCAAACAACAAGCTTTCTGAGATGCAATCGAAGATTACCGAGCTTCAACAGCGACTACATGCTGAAGAAGACAGAACCGGGAATGAGCACTTGAGGGTGCTCGAACTGGAAGAAAAGCTTCGAGCCGAAGAAGCCAGAGGTGAAAATGAGACGACCATTAGGCGTGGTGCTGAAGATCGCGCCGCTGAGCTTCGCCGACAACTGGAGCAAGCAGAGACCAAGGTGGAGGTTGAGATTATGAACCGCAGTGTGTTCGACCAGAGAATTCACGACCTCGAAGAGCGACTCAGAATCCAAGAAAACAAGACTGAAGAGGAGATATCTGGTCGCCGTGAAGCCGAAGACAGGCTGTCAGAAATCCAGCGTCTCCTTCGCATTTCTTCTGAGGAAGAAGACCGCCTTCGATCTGTTCTCGACGAGCGTGACCAAAAGATCAAGGGTATTGAGCAGTCCTCTGGAAAGACCTCGATGCGTCTCGCGCTTCTCGAAGCAGCACAGACGAATGCGGAACAGACCCAAGCAGAACTTAAGAATCGTCTTAACATTGCTGAAGTTGAACTCCGTGACTCCAGGCAAGAGGCAAGGCACTGGCGCTCCGAGGCTGAGCACGCAAGGGAATCGGCTCATCGGCAAGCGGACGATCTTGTCGAGGCAGTCAACGAGAGCAAGCATATGCACAAGCTCATTGACACTCTTGGCGTCCAGCTTGAAGAAAATGAGCGGATTAGAGACAACTGGCGAGCTAAGTTTGTGTCTCTGCAAGATGACATGGCTCATGCTGCTCGTGAAATCACCGAAGAGAACTCTCGGCGATCCAAGAAAGAGCAGGCCCTCATTGCACGCCAGGAAGTACTCGATGCCAGACTTCAAGCCGAAGCCCGAACTCGTGAACGTCTTGAAACCGAGATAGAAAGATTGGAGAACGGTGAACGAGCGGGTCTACGGGCTGTTGGTGAATGCAAGCGTCTTGAAGCAATACTAACTGAGCTCCGCAACGAGAACCACAGTCTTCAACAAAATGCTCTACGCCATCAAAGAGAAATCCAGGAGGCAAGAGATTCGGCTGCCATTGAAGTTCAACGAACACAGACTTCAGTACAGTCCGAACTAGAAGCCGCCAACAATGAAGTCAACGTCGTGCGCGAAGAGCTTGAAGAAGAGATGAACAAGCTGAGAGCTCAGCTTGACCAGGTCAAGATGGATGCTGACACTGCGAAGGCGCACCACGAGATGATGCTTGAAGAGGCCCAAACCACGAAGCAGACAGAGCTAGAAGAAGCCGAAAGCAAGAGGCGTATCGAGCTAAGCGAACTGATTTCAAGACACCAGAACGAGGTGGAGGATCTTCAGGCTCGGTACGAGCGACAGATCAACAATGCCGCCGAGGATGCGCAACGAACGGAACAGAACCTCTTGGAACGTCTCAGCCTATCAACTTCTAAGACGGAGCTTCTCCAAGACCGTGTTACGCACTTGGAAGACAAGGTACAGATCGCCCAGGAAGCTGCCAGAGCAGCAGCCCAAGCAGCCTCCAAGACAGTCAATGTGCCTGGACCTGTTGGTCAAACGAAGCAGCTTGCAGAAGCCATGCAGCTTCCCGAGAAGGTTTCGCCGCAAGCCCTCCGCGAATCTATCATGGTTCTGCAGGAGCAGTTGCAAGCTCGCGAGCAGCAAATCGAAGAACTTGAGCAGACCGTTGCTCAACTCGACCCTGACTCCGCTACTAAGATTTCTAAGCGTGACGATGAAATCACATGGCTACGTGAGCTTTTGGCTGTGAGACATGGAGATCTACAAGACATTATCAATGCCTTGTCTTCGGAGCACCTGGATAGAGAAGGTGTTAAGGATGCGGCTATACGTCTAAAGGCCAACCTTCAGATGGAGGAACAAGAGCGGGAGCGTGCTATGAACGGCGGATCAGCTATTAGCTTACCCAATATTGCCGCTACAATTCGCTCCGCAGCCGCTACCCCTCGAGTCGCTCAGGCCGTAGGCCCTCTAGCTGCCGCTTGGGGCAGTTGGCGAAAGTCGAATACCAATCTCTCTAACGTCCTATCGGCCTCGGCATCTCCAGCGCCGGCTAGAAACTCTACCCCCTCGAAGATTAACACTTCTTCTCAGAACAACAGCTTTCTTTCTGGCCTTATGACCCCACCGGCGTCTGGGATTAGAAATACCCCGACGTCGCAACAAAATGAGACGCAGCCTACCGCGTTCGGTAACACCGGCCGCCGGTTCACTGCTGAACAATTTGCTGCCCGATCTCGCGGGCCCTCGATGACTGCTCGACAAGCCGAGAAGATGCCTCGTACGAGCACCCCGCCTCAACAGCAGAGCAGGCGTCAGCCTGTTACGCCTCCCATGATGCGATCGAATTCGTACGATGCGGACGCGCAGGTTGAGGAATTCGACGATGCTTCATTCTTCGATGACTAGAGGGTTTAGGGTCGGAGCTTGATTGTTTCGTTCGGTTGAGTCAATTCGACTTGTCCAAGTCTTTTTGCTACCTTGGTTCGCTATTCTCTAACTTGCTGTAAAAGTCGGCAAGTCATTGCAGAGGAAATTGGCGCTATATACGCGATGTGTGGTGGATTTGATACTGTTTTCCGTTTTCTGCTGCAGCTGCTTTGCTATGCCGCAACGCAACGTCTAGATTGATACCCCCCTCTTGACTTTATTTTCTGCTTCTTTGCTGGTTTTATACTGGACGCTTTCGCTTTTTTCTTTTCTTGCACACGATGCAGAAACATAATGAAACTACGTACACATTCTCTTCGCAAACCAGACAGATTGGCTTTTGTTGTTTTTTCTCGCTACTAGGAAAAGATTGATAATTACATACCTACATTACTTTTATTTCATCCTTTTTTCCTTTGTCTAATCAAACAACTTTTTGCTGCATAGCCGGATCGGGAGATTTAAGTGTGAGAGAGGATTCGCTCGTTTTTTCTTTTTGGCTTTGTAAGAAAGCTCACGATTCTAAATATGAGGAGAGGAGAGCGAGGAAGAAAGGAAAAAGGAAACGTACTATGCCGTTTCTGGGGAGGCTCATGAGAAAATAAGGCGATCGCTGAAGGATCGCTCTTGGGGAGGTTACAGATCAGATATAATAATACATTTTCATCATAATTCAAGTCTTTGATGTAGTGTCACTGATATGAACTGGAACTCAAGTTTTGAATTGCCACTTGATAGGTTGAGGTATGTGATGTAAAGCGTTCTGAACTCCAAATGAATGCTGCCCATTTTTGGTAAGAGGTAAGTATATACATGAGCCGGCGCCGATATGCATGGTAATTAAGTTAAGGAATGAAGATGGCCCCCTTCCCTCGTCTCTCTCCCCCTTCCTCCATCCCCGGGCTAAACCAAAACCCGCTTCCCCTTTCGATTATTATCATTTCTCATAATTCACCTCATCAAGTTCGGACGAGGTGATGATAAATTAGTTGGATAGATAGATGGAAGGATTTAAGCGGTGATGCCGCAGGCGCTGACGTCGACCTGGCGGGAAGTAGCGTCGATGCGGCCTAAGGCGACGGCTTGGCCGTTGGTCAGGGCGTTCATGGCGTCAAGGGCGATGTTGAAGCCGGCGCCGGCGTGGTCGATGGCGTAAACGTTGACGGTCTTGCCGTTGAAGCTCAGCTCGTAGCAGGTGCCGCACTTTGTCGCATTATATATATCAGTCAGGCCATCCCAAAGAGTGTGCCGTAGAGATAAGTGGGGGAGGGAAGAAACATACCGACGCCGAGTTGTAGCCGGCAATGGTATCGGCGGCGCCGAGGTACGCCGAGGGGATGTCGCCCTGCGTCTGCCAGCCGTAGCGCGTGATGAGGCCGTTCTGGCCGTCGGAGCAGGCCACCGTGGTCAGGGAGCGGGATGCGTCGTCGTAGCCGGTATCGTAAGAGACTATTCTCTTGCGGTTAATTACACCGGGTTCATCATCACCACGAGTTGTTATAGAAATGGAATTAGGAAGTAATTGGTGGTTCACCATACCCGTGACGGCCGACGAAGCGGCAACAAGAGAAAGAAGCTGGGCGATCTTGGTGAACTGCATTTTTGCTGTGGTGTCTGGAATTCGAGATTAAAAAGAGGCGTAGAGGTTTCTCGGGGGGGCTGTTTTATTGAACGTGTATTCGATTTGCTTCTGATTATGCGGAGGTAGCTAGGTGCTAAGCAGGAACGAAGTTTATTAGACAAATTATTTGACAAGTACCTTATTAGTATTAGAGTTGTATGTAAGATGCTGTTGATATTTGATGTCGATGATGGTGATAATAATTGCACCGAAAGAGAGAGCAAGACATCGACCTTATATATCTATTGACCTCCCTAGCTTAGCTACCTAACTTAGTAGCTATCCTCTCTCGTGTCCCTCGTATGTCTTGTCTTGGCTTGGTATTCGTTACGGACGCCGTGGAGCGGAGCGGACGGGACGTTACTACGATCGTAAAACTCCATCATACGTGGTGACATAGCTGCAGCTTACAGCTCGAGTGGAACCTGGTTAGCTAGGTGATAATTGACTTACAGTAAGGTTAGTTTAAGGTAAGGTACCTTAGCTCGACAGCAAGGCTCATCCATGCGCGCAGGCCCTTGTTGACGACAATATGATGAGGTGAGAGGGTGTCATGCACGTACCGCCGTTATTGCCATTGGGTAGCCGCTAGCGGTCTTTCACTCGGCTTCAGAAGACCCCTAGATACATAAGGTAGCAAATCAATAATATGCGGTGGTATATCGTGCCACTTGGGCGGGACCTCGTGTTCTTTGTGCCTTGGAGGTGATGTGGGGAGCTGGTACTGCCGATCTCACTCGTATTTGGTGCTGCGGCTTGAGCCATTGCTTGGGGCCGCGACGCTGTGACTGGCTCGCCTGACTCGGAATGCTGCCATTTTTAGTAATTTATCGGTACTACGCCTAGCCCTGTAGTTGAAGTCCGTGTCCCGTGTGCTCGGGGCACGCTAACGGCAGTTGGTTGTATCAATGAGGAGAACGCGGGTCACTTGGTTCTAGAAACCTGCCTAGATAGGCTGCTGCTTTGTTGTGTCGTAAACTTAGGCTCGGGTGCTGGTATGTTGCGGTCACAATTCCCTAGACCTTGTCTTAACTCCCGTCGTTTTAGAGAGACGGTAACAGAAGTGAAGAGTTCGAAGAGTCGGTATCCCCATGTCCTGGAATAGAGCATGCTTATTTGCCTAGCTAGGCAAAGGATCTACCCTTTTTCTTTACCCGCAGTCTCGGAAATCTGTCTGTACTCTCAGCTAATCCACAACATCCATGATACTCATGGCCATCTCACTTCCCAAGTGCAGATGCGCGTTGCCAGTGGCTGAGGCTGAGAAGTGGCGAACCCGGACGGAGATCTGGGGTCAGCCCTGGCTTGAGGCTCGGTATTGGTCTTAGTCGTTGGCTGCAGTCAGCAAAGCCGCACCGCGGAAGCGAATATCAACAATCCTTCTGCGGCTACCCGATCCTACCGATAAAGGTAATAGCCTATTCTCAGCATCGTCGAGCAACCTCAAGTCTAGTCTCTTCGCTTGAACGCGCAGACTCGCCAATCTTAGGGAAAGAAATGCTTTATGACGACACGAATGCATGCCACATGGCTGTAATTGTCGCTGCTTCCAGCCTGAAAGAGTAAATTGTCGACTGGATTTGCCTAGCATTAGAACTTCTCGTGTATGTAAGTTCCTACCGTGATGGCACTTGATTGCCAAGCAGAATGCTAATCTCCTGTAACGTTTCGAGATAATTGCAACTTGCTCCATAGTCATACGAAGACCCGCTTCCTCAGCGTGTCCTAGGTAGATGACGATGACGTCCAGGTCCGCTTGGACGGCCGACTCCCGACAAGAAATCCGCACTTCAGCACACATGGGTATGTGACTGGATCTAAAGCACCGCCGGGTCGGTATATGGACGCCGACAAGTCAAACCCAACCCAGTCTAAGTATTTTTATATGTAACCCTGTTGGAACGTACCTAAACAGTAAACGCTTGTCATCAGGGATTAGGCGACTGCTTCCCACGCCGGTAGCAAACGGAATCCGTAGCCGACGTATTGCTCGCCGTGCTTAGAGATGCTAACGCCAGAACCTTGGGACACCGGTTGGAGGGAAGGGCATATAAAGCATCTACCCTTCCCCTCCTTCCCCGGACCAGACTTTGGTAGCTAGTAAAATAAACGAAGCTCCGAATTTCCCCAGTTTAGATATGATCAGAACTTTACGAAGTTTTTCGTAGTAAATATCGCTATCCTTCGGTGGTTCTATGATAAACTGCTAACATATCATTTAGCAGCCATATCTCTTAGAGCTTCTTATCCATATCTAGCGATCACTTCAACACGAGCAAGGTAATTCACCAAGCAACCTCATTGGGGGCGGCGAGCATAACCAAATTTTTGGACGACCAAGTACAGTGGTGTTCTCGTCACAAAGCCTAGGTATTGTTGCAAGGTCAGCGGCAAAATGCCTTCAAAATTATGTGACCAACATGCTGCTAGTAGCAAGCATTGCTGAGACTAGCCAGTATGAAGCACAAGGTTGAGAATCTCTTGATCGGCATCAAAAAGGACGAGTAGTTTCGCCGACTAGACGAGCCACATATGCACCAAGACGTGGCAGTTTGAACTCGTCGTTGAATCACGGTTTGCTGCATGTTTAGTTCGGTATCGCCTGGTATGCCGTGTATCATCTTAGGAGACGTGGTCGTGAGATATCGACTATCGCTCGCTTTGTCAGTCACCTGTTACAATGACTGGATCATTTCCCCCCTCTCGTCCACCCACAGTCAGATGGATTAGAATCTGGCGGGTGCTTGGTTGAAAGCTGCAATTGATGTTATAGAAGAGAAAAAGTTATTTTTCAGCCACAGCACTTGATTCGGGGGATTAGCGGGGATTAGGTTAGGTACCTCCTAGGGGGTACCTACCTGTATTTCAGCGCATATGAAGCAGTTCTCTTTCTCGCCCCGGTCGGCGCCTATTGCTGTTACAGCTAAGGCGGTACCATCTAATTCTGAAAGGGCATTGATATTTGACGTCCTCGGTATCAAGTATTCCACTGCTTCGACGAAACCCAATATCGCCGCTTAGTGCAATGGCATAAGACAGTCCTCGATGTCGCTAGCATCACAGTCAGCGTTGTGTTCGACCATAAGCTCAACAACGTTAAGGCAACCGGAACTTATGGCTAATTAAAGGCATGGGCGACGTTGGTCATCAATAACATCGACACTGCTTCATTTTTCGAAGAGAGTATTAGCGGATTTCAGGTTGCCTGTCATAGCCGCTTCTAAGAGTGGCGTTCGTCCATTGAGACCTCGAACCTCTCTATTTGGTTTAGGAGTTGTCCCCAGGAGGGTAGTTTCCACGAACCATGGTGTGTATCCCATATCATAACGTAATCACTAACAAGACTGCTTCTCAGTCTTCTCAGTCTTCTCAGTCTTCTCAGTCTTCTCAGTGTCAGCTCTGAGATTCTCCTGTTAGATGTGGCTCATCTGCTTCCACATAGCAAGGCGGCTTATGGAGTAGGTACATGGATGTGAGTTCGAGGGAATTCGGCGAGGTCAAATTGCCAGAAAGCAAGGCAAACACGTAGAAGTTAACAATTAACAATTTAAGTAGATTACGTTATCATTGTGCTCTTCAGGGCAGATAACTTGGAGCTCCGCGGCACCGCGAAAAGGCTTGTGAGCTATGTCCTGCATACAGGTGCATAATATGGGCGATATAGGTACTTGATCATATTCAGGCTTGCTAGATTACCTACACATGGGCAGAGAAGCTTATCAGCTACCTCCTAATCTTCCGTGCTACGCCAGCCAGCTTCCAATCTGTTCCGAGACAACTGTAATGGCCCATCTCTCCCCCCTTCTACTCCACTGTTTCGTCCTTCTGTTCGTCCTTTTGTCCGTCCTTCTGTCCGTCCTTCTGTTCGTCCTTCTGTCCGTCCTTCTGTTCGTCCTTCTGTCCGTCGCCGACGCTTTCTATGGCTAGTCGTCGCTTAACGCCGGTAAACTTGCGCATGTTGATAAGCGTCTTCATCGATTTGAGTGCAGGGCTGTTTTCCTTCAGTTTATCGGCCGCGTCGAGGTGGCTGATCTTGAACAATTTGGGTGAGATTTTGACAGGGTCCACGGGTTCTGTAACGACACCGCCGAAGAGGCGTTTACTATCCTTCCTGTAGTAGTTCAGTGTGTCAACCTCCGTTTCGATGGTAATCTTCGTGGCCACCTCACTATCTCCCCTGCGCTGCAGCAACACAGCTGTCTGAAAAAAGCGCGGGATGCCTTGCCTCTTGGACCGATTTTCAAATAACTGCCAGATGGCCATATTAGGCGATCCAGTGAAGGTGGTGCGGCTGTTGAACTTGATTCCTAACTGCGTGGCCCAGTACTCCTTATCCTTAGTATGAGACACCTTCCACTCGAATCCAATGTCGCGGATGTCGAAAGGAGTCTCCGAGGCGTCGATGTCCTTGTCGATACCCTGGGGCCGAGCCACTTTGTTGAGATGGACCTCATCTTTAGGTGAAACTGCAATCACCTCGGGATCCATTCTGCTTCTCGAAAGCGCATCACTGAACTCTATCTTGATCTTGGCCATTTTAAATCGCCTCTTGATGTCCTCCTTCATGTTCATAAACTTGAAGCGGAAGACCATGATGGTAGCTGGGGATCCGTTCTCTGTTAGAGTACCGCTTGCAACGGCCACAATTTCCGCTCTCGCGAAGAACTTGCGACCATCGTTTCCCTGCTTAATTAGAACATCTCGAAGTTCCTCTTTTTCCAAATTTATATGTCCCAGCGACGACAAGCTCTCACCATCCTCCTTTAGGATAATTGCGAAGTCTGACATGGTGGGGAAGCTGGGGTTGTAAAGATGTTTGGGTGAGTTACTGCTCTCGAGCTCAAAGAGGATATGGATCTGAAATTATGTAGTAGATAAGGTAAAGGGTATAAAGTAAGAGGTACGCGACGAAGCAGGCTCTGCGCACCGGAGGTATTCAAATAGGGCGATGAGGAAGGGATAATGAATACGCCGCTCCATCTAGTAGTCATGAAGCTAGGGGAGATGAAAGATCAAATAGTTATCGTCGAAAAGTTGATTTCTGCCTATGAAGAAGCTCTTCGCCAGCCAAACGAAGCGGAAGAAATGCCATACCAGGCACGGAATAAGCAGCTGAGCGAAGAAAATTATCCCAACACTCACAGATCCTCCCAGGTTATTGATAGTGACTCAATCGAATTTGAAAAGGACACCACTAGCAACGACTACTTAGTTATGAACAGAGATAGCTCGGACGAAGGTGACTCAGGCGAAGGCGCATCGTACGAAGGTGCATGGGACAAAGATGCATGGGACGAAGGTGTATCAGGAGAACATGGATCGGATGAACATGAGGAGAATGATGGTAATGTAATCGAAGGAAATGAAGACAGAGGAGAAGGCGAGGGCACGCCTTCAGGAGAGGTTCCTGAAGACGAAGAGGATTAAACGACAAAGGAAAACGTCACATTACGACGAAGAGTCATCGAGGACCCTATTCTCCAGATGATTAGGTCCTACTGCATTCGCAATTTCGAACGACCCGACGTTGCCCAGGCATCATATTACGAAAGTTAAGGTATGCTGCACTTTCGCCTCTCTAAGAGCCTTTGAGTCTTCCCGGCTCAACGCAATGTTGTATCCGCATTGGTGCCGGGACTGAGGATGGTAACAAGTGCTCATGGGTTCATAAGGACGATATTGGCTACTCTTTCCCCGGTGGAAATGTGCCACCCAAGGTGTGAAAAGACGGACTCATCAATATGTATAACGGCAGCTCGACCGCCACAGCAATCGCGGCCGAATCAGTGAGATTATTGTTCTACCTCAATAAGCTCGGACGAATTAGAATGGCAAGTGCCCCTGGTTTGGTAACACATTCAACAGCATATTCAACGAATTCATGTTCGTGTTATAGCATGAGGAATTCGACTCGGCTCTGGGACAGATTATGGATGAGTTGAAAGCATCTAGATAGGTAGAAATGTTACGTCTTATTTAGGTAGTACCTGTGATGGAACTTGACGCCTAAGCGGGACTGCGGAAGATCAGATTGGACCTACGGACTTTAATTCTGCGGGGCCGACGGGTTAGACGGGCGGTCGGGCCCCCTCAGGGGCTTAGCACCTTGTAAAAAGCCTTGCAGAAGGTTGCAGAGGCGACGTAGCTTGGTGCGTAGCCCCCTGCCCTAGTGTTTCGTTTCAACCTGTCACGAAACGAAACGGAACTCGTGAATTGCTCCTCGGGTTGGACTCAGTGGCTTTTTTCTCAGCTTCGTTCTTTTAAGTTCTGCGCAACTTACTGTTTTACATTCTCTACTTGTATTTTTCCCACTCGTTTCTCTACCTAGGTAGGTAGATATTCTGTCGTACCGATTGGCTGGCCCCGTTGCGACGATTGCGTCCCCTTTACAGAATTCAAGATGTCCACCGTCGAACCAAGCACTCGCAAGAGGGTGCTAAAGGTCATATTCATATCACTACTTCTGGACCTGGTATGTTAAGCGCATGTACTCAAGTCAAAAAGAACCACAGGGCCGAGGGGCTAACTGTTAATGTCTTAGATCTCGTTCACCTTCATTCTTCCTCTCTTCCCCAAGCTCCTCGAATTCTACCGAAATAGCGAAGCCGGCCCCGACTCACAATCTACACTACTTGCGCGCATCCTCGACGGCCTACATGCCTACAAATCTGCCTTCGCAAAACCGATCGAGTCGCGATACGATATCGTCCTGCTAGGCGGCGCTTTAGGTAGCTTGTTCTCTCTGCTCCAGGCTATTGCGTCACCCGTCATCGGGCGCCTCTCCGACAAATATGGCAGACGAACGGCGCTTCTCGCCAGCATGGCAGGAAATATCCTTTCGGTGCTTCTATGGGTAATGGCGGTCGACTTCCGGACTTTCCTCGCGTCACGCATTGTGGGCGGACTGTCGGAGGGAAATGTTCAGCTAGCCACTGCCATAGCCACCGACATCTCGGACGAAAATAGCCGCGGCTCGACCATGGCTCTCATTGGCGCATGCTTTTCGATTGCCTTTACCTTTGGTCCAGCCCTCGGCGCATACCTCAGCACTATCTCAATTGTGGCTGCAAATCCCTTTGCGACGGCTGCGGGTGTGTCTTTGACCTTGATCGTGGTTGAGACTGTCTACCTATACTTCTCGCTTCCCGAGACGCTACCTAACAAGACAGGAACGGTCACGGCCAAAACAACTACTAGTACGAAGCCGGCAGCGATCACGCGCACCAATTCACACTTCCTGCTGAACCTAGTGCACTTCAGCTTCTTGCTGTTCTTCTCGGGTATGGAGTTCTCCCTGCCATTCATGACGTACGACCTCTTCCAATACAACTCGTCGCAGAACGGGCGGCTCCTCGGCTTCGTAGGTCTCGTAGCCTCGCTGCTCCAGGGCGGCGTCACGCGCCGCCTGGCGCCGCTCCTGACGGTGCGCATCGGCGTGAGCGCGTGCTTACTAGCCTTCGTGCTGCTCGGGCGCATCACCACCGTCTCGTCGTTGTACCTCGCGGCTACGTGCCTCGCGACAACGTCGGCGACGGTCGTCAGCGGCCTCAACACGCTCAGCAGCTTCGAGGCGAGCGAGGGCGAGCGCGGCGGCAAGCTCGGCGTCCTGCGCAGCTGGGGCCAGCTCGGGCGCGGGCTGGGCCCGCTGCTGTTCACCAGCGTGTATTGGTGGGCCGGCAGGGAAGTCGCCTACAATGCGGGCGCCTTGGGCATCCTAGGCGTTGCGATATTGGCGTTTGCCGGGCTGAAGTCGCCGCCCGGTTCGATAAAGAGGAAGGCCGTGGCAGAGAAGAAGGAGCTGTAAGATAAGATTGATGTTCGTGCGACATCGGGGAAGATTACTGGATACATAAAAGTGTGGCTGTTTTCACCGAAGCATTTACAAACATTTAGAACATGAGTCACCTGTACAAGAAGTAACGAAAAGAAGGTCAAAATGAGGTATATATTTTAGATCTATAATGAATAAAGATTTATCAAGTACGTCTTGGAGATGGATGTTGAGATTAGAGATCCTCTGGCAGTTGGAAGTCGAGAAGTCCTCATCGTGAGAAGGATTCAAAGCCAATCTCCTAGGTAGGTTATTCCAATTGGGTACTTCGTACTTACCTGGTAACCAACAATTACCGTCAAATCCTGTCAAAGTGGGTAATTACATGTAGTCCGTTTCTCAAAATAGGTCTTAATAATGGGACTTGGGATAGTCGCTTAATGCCAGTTCTAACAGAGGTCTAGACAGGGCTCAAGACATCTAGGCCAGATGAATAGAACTTATCGCCCTACTAGACAAGAGCAAAAAGGGTCATAATGTTTTTCTACTTCAGCTTGATCACACCGCTCATCGCCTTCGCATCTTCGAACCCAAACATGATGCTAATGGCGGCGCAATATGAATTAGGTAACAATATTTGGCTGCCTGGACTAGCAGCCACTGACACCTGGCTGCCTATTCTGTAGTATATTCCTTCGCCCGGGTATGCTTGCGCGATCCGACGAATATGCGGGGTGCCAAGTGCTCAGGTAGGGCAGAAACGGGTGACTGCGCCACTGGCACAATACGCTGAAGCCAACCGGAATAGAGGCCAGGGTTGTATACATATGTAGGACTTGGGGACGGATGCCGGCAACAACAATGATCCCCGAAGAAACGTGATTGCTTTTCGAAGCCGTCGATCTCGAACCATAGCAGTGCTTTGGGACACAACTTCGCTAAACTAGATAAAAAATTGAGCCTCATGGTAGTACGTGAGCTCCAAGTCTCGAGTCTAGAGTCTGTAGCTCTCAGCCCTAAAGTAGGAGAGATGAAAGAGATGATGGCGTCGAGATATAGTCGAGTGGAGATGCTACTAGATTAGGAAACCGGAGCTTTATTTCTATTATGTGATTGGCCAATGGCAGTTGATGAGTAATTCCAGTTCATGAAGATCATCTTACACTTTACCCAGCCTCTGGACTTTTCTTACCCATGACAATTGAGGCTTGCAGAGCTCAATAGCTAGAATATCACTAGAAACGGCGTATTCAAGCGATCCGCAAGCATGTCGATCCTCTTCTGTCAAATTTAGCCCAGCAAAGGTCCTAGCTGAGCTTGGCCCTGACGATCTCTCACCTCCCACCGCTGAGCCCAAGCCGAGCGGGCCAATCCTACCCCCCATAACTGAGGCTCAGCACTCAGCACTACCACCAGTGGTACTCATTACGTAGGTAGACGTGCATTGCATGTCTGCAAGCGATCGTGGCAGGTTGAGAGTAGATATTAAAAAGACCGAGATGGACGCTCGACTTTTCCGTGATGTTGATTTTCGAACCATCACTCCAATTTGACAATTACCTACCTAGTTGTTGTGGTGTGAGTAAGTAGGTTATCCTAGGTATTTTTAACGGTAACTTCGCCGCCGCCACAATGAGATCCGCGGTACAAACCGGCCTCCTCCTGGCCACCCTCGGCCACCAGGCCCAGGCCGCCGCCGCCGCAACCTTCAACTGGAACGGCATCCGGCCGTCCACATCACTAAACTACACCACATGCTACGACGGCCTCAAGTGCGCCAAGCTCTCCGTGCCGCTAGACTGGCTCAACCCCACCAACAACACAGCGCGCGCAAGCCTAGCCGTCGTCGCGCGCCCGGCCACCGTCCCCGAGTCGGACCCGTCGTTCGGCGGCACCATCATCGTGAACCCGGGCGGGCCAGGCGGGTCAGGCGTGGACTTCGTAGTGGGCGAGGGCGCGCTGCTGCAGGGCATCGCCGACGGCGACAAGCACTACGAGATTCTGTCTTTTGACCCCCGCGGCATCGCGCTCTCGGAGCCGCGCGCCGACTGCTTCAAGGACGAGTTCGCGCGCACGCTGAGCGCCATCCAGCTGCGCGCGTTCGGGCCCGTGGACCAGGGCGTCGACGTCATCAGACGGCAGGCGGCGCTCGCGGGGTCGCTTGGTCGGTTATGCGAGGAGGGCGAGGAGGATATCCGCGCGTACATGAGCACTTCGAGTGTCGCGCGGGATATGGTGGAGATTGTGGATAAGATTGCTGAGTTGAGGAGTGCGAATACTACGACGACGTATCCGACGCTGCGCGCGCGCGGTGGCTCGAGGCGCCTGCTGCAGCGCCAGGAGAAGGAGGTTGCGAGGATCCAGTACTGGGGTTTTTCTTACGGTACTATTCTCGGGAATTACTTCGCATCCATGTACCCCGGCCGCGTTGGGCGTATGATTCTCGAGGGTGTCGTGGATGTCCATGATTACTCCGGTGGTGTAAGTGACTCTGTCCTGTTAACTGTGTCTGATCGCTCGGATACTAATTTAAAAATGACTTTTAGCTCTGGGAGAAGAACCTCCTAGACACCCAGGAGGACTACGACACCTTCTTCGACTCGTGCTTCGAGGGGGGCTCGGCATGCCCCCTGCACAAGCCCAACGACACGAGCCCCGGTGACATCCGCGAGCGCGTTGTCGCGTTCCTGGACGGGCTGCAGACGGCGCCGCACCAGATCGTCGCCGGCGCCAGCATCGACGAGATCACGAAGCAGGACGTCATCAACATAATCTTCCAGGCGCTGTACCAGCCGATCCAATACTTCCCGCAGGTCGCCGCCGGCATCGCGCAAGCCATGGAGGGCAACTTCACCATCGCGTATGCGAGTCTAGGCGTGCCGCAGTCGCCCACTAGCTACTGCCCCTCGACTGCCCCGCAGTCCTACACCTGGTCCCAGGAGGCCCTACTCTCGGTCGCGTGCGGCGACGCCCCACCCCGCGTCGACGCCAGCACCGCCGACTTCGTCGCGTACCTCACGAAAGTCAAGGAGCAGTCGCCAGATTTCGCCGCGGACTGGACGCAGATACGCCTCGGGTGCGACGCGTGGCGCATACGGCCATCCTTCCGGTTCGAGGGCCCGTGGACGACGACCGCGGCCGACCCCACCGGCAGCGACCCCAATAAACCGCAGTCGCCGATTTTGTTCTTGTCGAGCCAGTACGATCCGGTGACGCCGCACGTGAACGCGGTGGCCATGGCCAAGGAGCACGAGGGCTCCCGCGTGCTGCTGCAGAACGGCCCGGGACACGGGACGCTGGGGACGCCGGGTAAGTGCCGCGACGCGTACGTGGCGAACTACTTTGCCACGGGCGAGCTGCCACCCGAGGATGCGGTGTGCGAGCCCGACTGCAAGCCCTTCCAGGACTGCCCGCAGGCAGCACAGGCGAAGAAGCGGTCGCTGTTGCACGCGCGGAGTGAGGAGACGCCGGGTCTGCCGCCTAGGAGGGCGCCTCTGCATTTGTTTGGATGATTTAGGATATGATATATGTTGCGGTTGGTACTCGATGATGGTAATTTACCTACCTAATTAATGTTTGATGATATTCAAGGGCAGTGGTATATAGAGCGGACTTTACACATGGAAACGGAGTTATATATGGCATTTCAAGGTCGTTTTAGGCGACCATTCTCATCTACGAAGAAGCGTATTGTTTAAAATATATTATCAATCTCACATAACGAAGAACTCATCCAGTCGCATGTTTCAGGGGCTATAATATTGCTGGACTTAGTGCGTGCTATCTCTATGTCGTCGAGCCATCAACTAAACGAAGCAGGCCTTGTTATAATCCCTCCAAACATCAAAGTGAATGAACAGGACAAGCTCGAGTAAGGATTGTGTGGATGATCTAACGGTATACTGTTAAATAATTTCTTTCTGGGTTGGCCGGCTTACCAGGAGATGTCGAAGCGAGCTCCCAAAGACCAGCTTCAAGCAGATCCGTTAAGTTACTATGCCTCGAAAATGTCCCTGGAAACCCTAGTAGACGAAAAATCGTGAGTAACCGCTTCGATTTTCCATAAGCGCGCATGTTCGGATTGCCACAAGGCTTGCTTGGCATAGCGGTAATGCACCTCACTCGAATCTCAGGAATATATGAGAATATCGGATGAGGGAACGACTGGTTCGACTCCAGTAGCGAGCAATTCAATTTTTTGTTTTTTGTAATATTTTTAACAAACCCAATGCCGATTTGCAATCTCGAATTTCTTTTCCTGGGTGTCATCATCTTTCAGTTATTTTGGCTTAAGGGGTAGATAAATGTTAACGATCTAAACCATATAAATACCGGGTTTTCTTTGGTTACTGGGTCAATATGGAATAGGAACTCTCGTTTGTAACTGGTATATATCGCGGAAAGCTCCCTTTCTTTGAGAATAAATATCTAAGTTAAGGAGCGAAGAAAGTCCACGTATTCAAGTAGGTATAGGTATGATTCAGATAGTTATTACAAACATGAGATACTTAATAGTGTTTAATAGCGTAAGCTTTTATGTGAGTATGCTTCTTCCCTCTCAATGGGGATAATATATACTAGTTAACATGTCTCAATAACTTGAGACGTGAAAATAGGTGGTGATATCGCGTTATTTGAGTCCATAGTCAGATGTGTTTAGCCGATCACGCCCCAAGAAACGAATGTGATAGATGATAGATGATCTCTGTGATGTGACACACTAAGCCTATTTATGTATATTTCAGCCCAGGTAGATTTCAGTGCTGTTGTTTGTTCTGCAGGCGATACGCTGTAATAAATCGGGCGACTGCACGTCCGGCTGAGGCTGC
This sequence comes from Hypoxylon perforatum, assembly GCA_028571165.1. Lineage (NCBI taxonomy): Eukaryota > Fungi > Ascomycota > Sordariomycetes > Xylariales > Hypoxylaceae > Hypoxylon > Hypoxylon perforatum. Next base: position 1,698,083 of record JAOXNQ010000006.1, on the reverse strand, counting down.
AGTCAAAATGTCTTATTAGAAGCCAGGTCAGCACTGTGGAGCGGCTGTGTGTTGCGGGTGTGTGCATATACACGTCCTAAGTCGATTTTTCCTAGGTGCGGCTGCCAGTGAATTGTGACAAGGCGTTTTATCTATCATGATTGCCTTAGGTCCTGCAGGCGACACATATCCTGGCTGCCCAAGGCAAACGTGCACCTGCCGCCAGACCATCAGGCAACCACCTCAGGGGTACCTTTGTTAATATAGATAAACAACATACCTAAGTTAATCACTAGAGAGAGCTTCTAAGGCCGCACTAGAGAAATGGTTAACTCGTCGGCCTCCTATTGCAAGATCAATAGCCGAAGATTCCCGGTTCGAGTCCGGGGTGTGGTGCTTCTTTTTTTTTCTTTTTCCCTTTTTTCTTCTTTTCACTTTTACTATTTCCCTCTTTTCTCTCTTCTTAACACTCTATCTATATCAACTTATTATCCTTTTTCTTATTATGATTATTCACACAAGTGTATATTATCTCTACCTCTTGGTTACACAGTCTTACCACATGCCAATATATCGAAAGATACAAGACAGGCGAGCTACGCAAATAACACTTTCATTGGAACCTTAACATATAATTATCACAGCGTATCAAAGAAGGTTAATATCTCTCTGACCACAGCATCCGGCTGCTCCTGCTGCACCCAGTGTCCCGCGCCGTCCACGAGCTTCGCGCCCCTATAGCAACCCTCCTTAACCGTCTTCGGATCCTCATAGCTCTCGAGCGCCCCCGGCTGCTGGTAATTGCCCCAGTCCCGCTTCCCGCTGATGAACGCGCACGGCACCTCGATCCTGCGCCCGGCAAACAGCAGCATGTCGTGAGCCGACTGTGGCGTCGACGCCGTCTGCGCCCGGTACCAATTTAACGCCCCTTGGAACCCTGTGCGCCCCCACTCGCCGCAGTATACCTGCAGGTCCTCTTGCGAGAGCCACCGCTCTGTCTTCGATATATCCTCGCCTGCCATGTTGGCGGCTACGGCCTCCGGCATCGTGTGTGAAGCCTTCATGATGTAGTACTCTGGCATCCCCGCCAATTCCGCTGCGCCCCACTTCTCCAGCGGCCGCGGCGTGTTACCATCCCAGTCCGCCGACTTGAGGTGAAAATACCCACGCAAGAACGTCTCGAGGCCCTGCGACGCGGTCTCCCAGTCATGAGCAGCCCCGGGACTCGAATTATACCATTTATAATGTTTGCGCGGCGGGTCCAGCTTGGCGAGCTCGGCCTGCACGTCTATCTTCTTCTCCCCCTTTCCCTGGCCACCAAGTGCCGGCTCCAGAGGCCGATGGTGCGGATGGCTCATCTGGATGCTGGACTTGAAAATATCCGGCCGCATGAGCGCGGCCATAGCAGAGCTCACACCGCCGAAGTCGTGGCCGATAATACTATAGACGGTCGTGTACCCCAGTCCGTAGACGAGGCACACGAGGTCGCGCACCAGGTTCGTGAAGACGTAGTCATTGAGGTCGACGTCTGCGAAATTTTGGTGCTGCGGCCACCCCTTGGTGCGCCCGTACCCGCGCTGGTCCATGGCCACGCAGTAGTATCCCGCGGCGGCGACCCGGGGAAGTATTTTACGCCATGAGAAGGCGAGCTCTGGAAATCCGTGGCAGAAGAGCACGAGGGGCTTGCCCGGCTCGCCGGCTTTGAGGACGTGGTATGTGAGACCGCAGGATGCGGAGCAGTCTATGTAGTCTGTGGTGATGCCTTCTGGCAGAGGTAGCTGGGGTAGAGCCTCGGCCTGTTGGTTTGGAGTGATACTCATGTTTGATGTTAGTAGGATTTACTAGATCTTTAGCAGGACGTATATGTGTTGTCTGTTGAGTTAGGTACTTGTAGGTATCACTTAAGGGGTTCTGAAAGAATGGCGAGCCCCGCAGATGTACACTCCAAAGTTACGTCAGCATGTAGGTAATTCATGATACCATCCAAAAATGATCTTATTGGGGTAGCAAATTGTCTAGAGGTGGCTTCTCTCAAAAGTTAAATGATTTAGGCCATAGTAATCGTAGTATGATTCCTAGTTACGTGATAGTCTGTTGTGACTATAGGCCATCACATGTTATTAGAGACGGATGGGTTATTGAAGACGGATGGAATACATCGCTAGTGGTAGCCGAGCTCATTCTCCAAGATACCATAAAATACAAGAGCAACAATACAAAGTATCACCAGAGGCAGATGCTACCTAAATCGGGTAGATAATCAACTGAAGCTTAGAGATCCAACGAGCTCCATTCTTTCCAGCCCTCCTTCTCACCCGGTAGTTCGACGCTCTCCCATTCCTTCCTGGTGACGTTCTTCCATTCCTCGACGGGGATCCAGCCGATGTAGGCTCGGTCACCGAAACCTCCAATCCAGTAGACCTTAGTGACGACAAGTCTTACGAATTCGGACTCGTGAATTGGATTGCCGGGAAGCCAGTATTTGGCATCGGGATGCGTGTCTACGAAGCATGATGACATGTCCGCAGTGGCCGCATCGTCCATCTTTTCAATGTAGCCTATCAAACTATACCGTGGGAGGTTGACCGCGCTGTATGGCACCTTGTCTGTGGGCTCGTCACCACGACTGAAAAGCCAGTCCCAGAAGGTGGACTTGATGCGCTTGTCTGGAGGATAGGGTGGCGTCCACTGCTGGGCTAGACTGATGTTCGAGCCGCCGCGTACATTCTTGAAGGTAGTCTCGATGTTGATAGCTAGGAAGGTAGGATTTCCATCCTCTTCGCAGTCCGCCACGTACTCCAGCAGACCGATGGGCGCGCCTCCGAGGCCGTCGGGCTGACGCCCACCCGACGCGTCCGGGAAGACGGTAGCAAGCGTGCCAAGTGGGGTGAGCGCTAGGATACGTCGGCCGAGCACGGCGGATTCATAAGAGGTAGGAATCCGGTATTCCGACGCGGAAACTGGGGGGTTGCTGAAGATGTACTGCGGTTCCAGGGCGTGCTGGGCCGCGGCGGCCAGGCCAACAAACGGGAGGCTGCTTAGGAACTTCATGGTGAAACGTGATACAGTTCGGGCAGCCAGCGCCACTAAATGCCGATAGATTGCTCGGGCCTTTCGGGAGTATGGGAATAGAAGGATTGATGTACTTATGTATGAGAATCTAAAATTTAAAGTAAGCAGATAGCTTGTTCTTAAATGGCCACACCCAGGATGCTTCTCCGATGGACTTCGGATGGTTCACTCATCAAACGATGGGCCGGTGGCCGGAACAAGTCCCCATGTGAACCTTGGAATGATGTATCAGGTGGGACTATCATGGTGTGGGTCTGGGGTACCCCCAACGAGTTTAGTCATCTTGGAACTCTAGATGCAGTAACATATAAATACTTGAGGCAATGTCTATGTCGCCCAATTTTATGATTCAGGGAGTATTTTATGTTCATAGCAGTAGTGAGTCTATATGGCCTGAGGAGTCAATGTCTTGGAAATTATCAAAAGAGCGTGGATCAGATAAGTGTGTCTGAAGCTGATGTGTGGGTATGTACGACGTACATTGATTTGGACTGTTTGAAATCGGCGGCCAATGGATAACCTGCACCAGACCCACCTAAGGTTGTTCTTATTATTCGATATGCATATTCACTATTCGGCACAAAGAGGGGTATTCAATAAAGCAAAGTCACATGACCAGGGTTTACTTATCTGTTTGTGGGAATTTTGACGAATTGGCCACTCTCGGTGTGACTCTTCCCACTCCTCCAGCCCTTGCCAAGACATTGCCCATCACCAGAAAAAACGCCCACATCCACCACTTTCGGTCCATTTCTTTCAATCAGCTCACTTCATCGACACTGATACAACAACAATCACAACACCTACAATATGGGAAAAGTTCACGGTTCCCTCGCCCGTGCCGGTATGTTTGTTCGATGGACATTGCGACGATGGAATTAAGACTAACAGGATCCTGCAGGCAAGGTCAAGTCTCAAACCCCCAAGGTTAGTCCAACTTAACATACCAAAATTTGCACCCTCTCGATGGCAACGGCGACAGCGACAGCGACGAAGAAGCGCGCGAACGAATCTAGCAGCACTTTCCATCGACTACAATTGATTCTTATTGTGTCCGACACATTTCGCAATGAGACCACCAGCAATTCGCCACCCAACTTGTCGACGAATACCCCTGGCTCGAAATGTCCGAAAAACACTACGACCCCCGTCATTCCGAACACGCGCTTCTGCCATCGCCATCGATGTCGCATTTATGTCGCCAGAATCATCAAATGTGCGCTACAACAAGTTCACGACGCTGACAAATGATATCCGAATAGGTTGAGAAGCAAGAGAAGGCTAAGACCCCTAAGGGCCGTGCCAAAAAGAGACTCACGTACACCCGCCGTTTCGTGAACGTCACCCTGACTGGTGGCAAGAGAAAGGTACGTTATCAACTCGCGGCGTTTTGAATCATTTCAGTAGCCGAATGCTAATCATGAATAGATGAACCCCAACCCCGGCACATAAGCGCGTCGCAGCGCTCACCCTCTTGAGGGCAGCCAACGTCATACTCGAGGGGATCTGGAAGGCGATGGACGAGCAGACACCTACCACTGTCTTGCTCTGAGCGACCACCTCTATGCTGTATGACAGACAATAATATCCTGCTCTGGTACGATCGGAAACGAACGGGATATGGAAACGGTGGTTGTGGATGCTTATGGATTTGCATCTGCATTTGGGAGTCATACGGCATCGTCATTTTGGCTTGGTATTAATCACAAGCCTATTCGTCTGTACTTACGCAGGTAATGCCTGGGAAGGCGGAATCAGAGAATATCAAATTTCTCTGCACAACATTCTCATTAGTGAAGGTGATCATGCTTGGTGTCCCTATGTCCGAAATGCCATAGTGCGTGGACTCCATTGGCTACACTAATGAATGTGGTCTACTTTTGTCTCCCAAACTGTTCTTGTAAGGCGTCTTTCGTGCTGATTGTGGCTGAATAGGACAAATGTCCCAGGCCAATAGGAACTGCCCGAGCTGGACACTTCTTACTCCGCCACCACAATACCTCGGTGCCAGTAGGCTTCTTCCTGCTACGTCCGCCAATAAAAGTAATTGCTGATTTACATCCTGTAAGGCAACCAATCATAATATCTAGATGAATACCCCAATAATGTGAAATCAAAATCGAGGAGCGGAATTTGATTTTCTTTCCTGGTAGTCTAGGCCATTACTAGGTATCTTTGATTTCGTACCTTGAACAATATATGATGAAGCCTCTCAAGACTCATTTTAAGCGTTTGAAGGTTCGTTTTGAAATCCATCGCAAGAAGCATTGGCTCAAGCACTTCAAGCACCAGCCGTTGAAAAGCCCAAAAAACCTCCGCTTAATCTATCTGGAACCTGTTGAAGACGATGTGTCCCCTATCTCCTGCACTTTGACGGAATACGACCAGAGCCTTGCGCCTCCATATGTGGCCTTGTCGTATACTTGGGGAGACCCTATAACTGGCAAAAGCAGGCCGCGGAGGCTGGCAACGATTTTTGTCAATGAAAGGCCGTTTCGTATCCGCACCAATCTCTTTCAGGCTCTCAAGGCCCTCCGCAATAAGGAGGCTCGCCTTTGGGTAGACGCGATATGCATAGACCAGCAGAACATCCAGGAACGAGGAGTTCAGGTTGCATTAATGGGGGATATCTTCCGTGGAGCGACAAAGGTTTGTGCTTGGTTAGGGCCAGCAACGGAAGACTCAGATGTCGTTTTCGATATCGTCTCTTCTTACAACGACACGGGTCAATTTCAACAGGAGTTCAACGGACAATATTCCGTATCAATTTGGCGATTCTGCGGGCGAAGCTGGTTCAAGAGGGCTTGGATAATACAAGAGGTTGCCTTAGCGAAGGACGTACTATTCGTCTGTGGCCGCAAGATGCTTGCCATTGCAGTTTGGGAGAGAGCCCAGCTCCTATCGCAACAGCAAAAGTTAATCGAAGCCCCAATATCTATAGTACTCCCTCCCCTAGAAACTATTATCGATATGCGCAGGCGACTGCATCGTGGCGATAGGATATCGGTGCTGGGGAGTTTACAGATGACTCGCCATGCCGAAGCAACTGACCCTCGTGATTGTATATTTGCCAAAATGGCAATTTCAAATAACGAGTTAGCAGAATTGTGTCCTCCAAACTACGATATCTCCGCCGAAGAATTATGGAGGATATTCTTTCAGGAGTACGTACAACAGAAGAAGGATCTATACATCATCTGCCTTGCAGACAACAGGGGTCTCCCTTCTTGGCTTCCTGACTGGAGTTGTTCACGCCGAGATGCCTATCCTCTTTGCAACTTCTACAATGAAAATAATCCTGAATGGCCACATTTTGATGCTGCCAAAGGGATAGAGCCCAGCGTGTCATTCGTGCAAGATAGATGCCACCTCTTATGTATCGGGCTTGAGATTGACGAGGTGGACGGAATAGGGAAGGATACTGGGGTTTCGCAGTCTACCGCCAATACCAATGCCTACAAAACCCGTGAGAGTGCCTTTCAAGCTCTCGTTCGAACTATGGTTGCCGACACTAATCGTCGAGAGGGATATGGTGAACCTCCGCGAGACTTCGAAGTTTTAGTTGCAACTATATGCGACGAGCTCCTTGATATCACTCAGTTAGGACAAATATTCCCATCTAACTGGAAACGTATGCGGTATCTGAAACTTGGGGGTATTACTTTGAAGGACCTGGCCCCGTCACAGCTGGAAAGACTACCGCCCGGTGACATGGCAACGAGTCACCCTCTTTGGGAAGCTTTTGAATACAGCACGTTCTATGTCGCACGTGGACGGCAAGTATTTACTACATTACGGGGGTATCTTGGTCTGGGACCGAGATGGATGGAACCCAAAGACAAAATCGTCATCCTAAAGGGCTGTAGGGTACCAGTTGTCATGAGGCGAGAAGATCAGTATTGGAAGCTGATCGGGGAATGTTACGTCGACGGGATTATGTATGGAGAAGGCCTAGATAATAATCTAGGCTACAACCAGGAGCCGGCCTGGACTACCTTTGATATCGTCTAGTATATCATTGATGGAGACTAGTGGGATTTTCAGAACGACCTTCATTATGATATTGCTCGCGACACGGACGTATCGAGACGGCAGTTGCGAGAGCCGTAGAGTGACGAATAGGAAGAAAGGGGAGATTTCACATTTTATAAATCCATCACGACTGGAGGGTTTCTTTTTATCATTTTCCTTTCTCTGGTCTTTTCAGTGTGTAAATATTTTTCATGAATAACATTCTCTTCTACATTTCGGGACTTAGATAGATCCATCGCTGGGTAGACAGAAGATGGAAGAGTCGAACCAACCGTAAGCTATTACGAACCGATGAGTTTAGGTCAAATTTGAAATACATCAAATCCGTCGAGTCTGTATCTCCGGAGTTAAACGTTCCAAAGTTGAATCATTCTGCCTCATCTCACCCCTAAATGTACGACTTCATATATGAGGTAGGTTATCGTCAAAGCTTGCCTAAGTTAAGACGCTCAGAAGAGAAAAAGAAGGGGCCGCGAAAAGCAAAGCAGAGCCGCAACCACGATACCCCAAACTCCAACCTCATCCCATCTTTACCCCTATTCTCCTCACCCACAGAAACCAACCCATATAATCCGACCGACCAATCCACTCCCATCCACCGGGCGCTTACAAGACATAACAAGATATACCACGCCACCAACAGCCCTGTACGCCAAGATCCCGTGTACCTCTTTCCCCCCTTTCCACTTCTACTAATACTTGCTTCGCGGCTCGCTTCCTCGACGTCTTCGGGACCGAAGGCGGGTTGCCGTATACGTTGGAATCAGAATCAGATCATCACCATCGTCCTACACACGTACCAGAAACTCCAAGATGCATGTACCTATCTACCGACAAATTCACATATTCAGGAGAAAGAGTATCAAGATCAAGGCAATTCATGTAGTTGGGTTTAATATTATATCTCTTTCGCTTGCTAAATTTCGCTTTCCAACTATTCAAAGGGCAATATAGCATCCATCTCGTCTGCGAGGAGCCGCAAGAAGTCCGGAGAGGCTCTTTGAGTCTCTCTCTGCCTCCTTCTCCTTGCAGGTTATAGAGTTAGGTCGTTAGCGACTGGAGCGAGCATGTGCGAACTAGACGACGTTCGTCATCGTCATCATATCCTGTATATGCCTGCCACCTTTCCCTCCAACTCTCCCAGCACGACGAAAAAACAGCAACAACTCAAAAAAGACATCATGGCATGCTTCCCTCCTGCGCCGTTCTGCCTTGCCTGCCTTTCCTGTACATAGTCCGTAGTCTCATACAGCCCAGGGTTCTGGTAGTAGCCATGATCATCACCTCCCCTCTCTCTCTCTCGCAAGGGCCGCAGGTGGCCTGCGCGCCCGCCGTCTACAAACAGCAGGTACAACAACGACAACAACAATTGGTATCAATCCCATGTCTACAAAAAAATCCCCGCCCTTCCAAGCACCCGAGGAAAATTGAAAAATAAAAAGCAGAGCAACGCAAAAACACAGGCGTATCCAAAAAACCAAGCCCGTTATTCCCTGCCCAAGTAAGTAAGGACACTCATTTCCGAGAGACTGTTATCGAAAAAAGAATGCCGTGCGAACATGTATCGTGTTGCAATATTAAACCTGGGTTGACGAATGCGAACTTATATCGTAAATGCAATCAATGAATAACTGCGAACGTGAATACCGTGAAGTGGTTAAATCGAGATGGGTTGGTTTCCGAAGAATTTGCGCGAACGCAAAAAAAAAAGTGCAGACTTCCTGGGGTGGAGCGATCCATTCTAATGATAAAACCCAGCCTATGTGAAGCCGTAAAAAATCCAACATAATGTCGTGAGAGAGTACCCAATGGTAACGTGCCAACTTCTTCTCATTAAAGACTCATAGTCAGCCATTCCCACTCCTGCATGCCGTTTCCAGTGCCGGGGTTAACCACGCCGTTAGGAGGTCCGGACATCCCAACCATGCCCGTTCCCATCATCGGTCTCTGGCTCATGCCGAAACCATTGGCGAGACCGAGGTTTCCCGGTGTTGGCATGCCGTTGAATCCGTTCGCAGCCGCTTCGTTCGAACCAGTCGAATTCTCGGGGCTATCAACATCCATGCCCGATGTCTCGCTCGGAGCGACGCTCTTGCTGTTGCGACGCTGCCGTTTCGAAGAGCCGCTGGTGCTCATATTTCGAGGTAGCGAGGAGGCTCCTGGGCCCGGGACGTTCTTTGGGGGTGCCGCTGCTATCGGCACCACTCCTTTGCCGCCCACAGCGCCCGTGGCAGAGCCTGCGTAACTTGTTGGCGTGCTACCTGCCGTGTTACCGCCGGAACCACCAGCACCACTTGCGGGGCTTTCGCCCTCGTTGACGCTGCTAGCTCTGTTCGTCGCAGATGGCGGTGTAGTTACCTGCGTCGTGCTGCTCGCAGCCGGCATATTCATCGTCGAGTTCTTGCGTGACGCTGGCCCAGATGCCCCACCTGACGAGTTGTTGGCGTTCTTTTTGGATCGTGTACTCGTTCCACCAACAGGTAGACTGGCGCCGGATCCACGGTTACGCTTTTTAATGACGTCGGTCTTCAAACTTAGCGGCCGCACAACTCCGTGGAGCTTCAAAAACAGCCCACAAGCATTGCAGAGAGGTTGACCTTCTGGATTACGACGCCATAACGGCGTAGTTTGTGTGAAACAGTTAGTGCAGGTGGTGGGTGCGTTGCCGTCTCCTTGGGCCCCTGCGGCAGCTTGCAGATTGCTTGAGGACCCCTGTTTGGAGCCGGGCGGGGAAGCAGGTCGGCTGGGTGCCACGGAAGAGAAACCCGAGACGTTTCCTGTCATTTCCGCAGGAGGAGAATTCGGGTTCGACTGGGCCAACTTGTCGAATGGGTTACCGCGTCCGCCCATAGGCGTCGAAGCCGTCCGAGGGATCTTTTGGCGCCTGTCACCCGTTTGCCGAAATGACTGAGACCGGGGTAAACTGCCCTGACCGTCCCAATCACCGGATTCCAGATAATCCGTTGTCGTACCTCCAATTGTCACCTGCTTGCGTGGAGGGCCACCCGGATAACGAGCAGCCTGTGTACTGAACTGCCCGGGCAAGGAAGCATCCCACCCTAGAGAATTCTGATTGCCCATATCCATCCCGTCGTTGTCGGGCGAAAATGCTTGATGCATACCCATATTGCGGTCAGCGAACGCGCCTCCGTCGTCATCTTCATTGTCAGAATCGGCACCAAAGTTGAACATGTTTTCGTGCACCACGCCAACACCAGGAGAGCGAACTGGGTGATCGGGTTGGAAAACCTGGCTTGGATCAACGTGGCCGAAATTGAGAGTCTGCGTGAAAGATGCTGACGAATCCGCCCCCGTGGTGGCGGGAGGGAACATCGAGTTGCCATTGGGCTGGTGCATAAACGGCTGTCCCATTTGGTTTCTCACTGACCCCGGAGCTTGGCGGAAGTTCTGGGATCGTTGGTGGCGTATATCCATCGAGCCGAAAAACATGTTTTCGTTCTCAGCCATGGGGTGTGGCGTAGACACAGCTGACTGATATGCGGATCCCGGAGGAGAGTAGTAGTCCGCGCCATTTACGTTCGGGTGGTTGTAAAAGTTTGAGAATGGGCCGTGAGGAACCATTGGTGATGTTGATGGCGAGAAAGAAAAGCCCTGCTGGAAAGGCCCCGCCGAAGTGATAATAGGATCGTTCTCCATGTGAAAAGTGTCAAGGGGGAAAGGAACGCCAGGATGGTGAGGTACGTTGGCGTTTCCATTAGCGTGTGAGTTATCTAGAGAATACTCATGGAGATCTGAATCTGCATCCAGCTCATTCGAGACGAAGTTACTGCTATTAAGAGCAGAAACATGTGGCGAAAAGTTAGCAGGCCGCTTTAAGTTTCGAGTCTAGCAGAATATCATAATTAGTTATGTCCATCAGGTGAATTTGTAGTACAAAGTTCGAGACAATGTGGTGGTTTATGCCATAGGAAAAGTGAAGGGAAGTAAATTCATCATGATATGAAATTTCTTAGCAAACAATGGTGGTTTAACTTTACTCACTCGTCTCTCGTCAATGCTAGTCTTTCGATGATGTCGAGTAACATATCCAAACTCATCTTGGTTTCTCTGATGAGCAGGGACGGGAACGGACTGGGGCACAAAATGCTGGTTCGGCGTCTTGCGCGATTTGATAGGGATAGCGGCAGCTGTGGTGTGAGCTGCCTTGTCCCCCTCCTGCTTGGTCGCATCAGGTGACGGCGTCGCTGCTAGCCCGGCCGGAGTCGCAACGTTCTCGGGAAAAATAAAGTCGTCCAAGTTCATGGGATCCGCATGCAGGAGATTCTGATCCGAGGTCTTCCTGAGTTGCGCTATGCCGCTGGGGGCATTGTATCCGTTCACTGCGTTGTTGGTCTCACGAGCACCAGCACGACTACAGAAATGGTTAGAACCGCGATACACTTACACACAAGCATGAGCAAAATTTAACGTACCGAGGATCCTGTTCCTCTGATCTTCTTCGGAGAGGGTAGTGCATCATGCGCCACGTCAAATTCTCCATGCGCTCTTGGTTCGGTAACCTCTGCTTGGTGTTGCGAAAGTATCTCCAGACCTGGGTGGCAAGCGGATCATTCTGCTGCATCTCCTCCAAGGTCTGGTTGTTTCCAGACATGCCATTCTGGTGATTAGGAAATATTGATGGTTGTAAAAAATCAAAGTGCGTAGGAATTTCGTGTTTCGTGAAGTCTATGTTGAGCTCGTGAAAGCGCAGGTCGCCGGGACTATTCTCGCTGTTCTTCATTTCGCTCTGTTGCATGAATTCGGCGGGGGCGATTGGTCTTCGCGGGAAGCGAAAGTCGTGCTCTGTCGTTGTTGGATTCATGGCAGTCGAGGGACTCGATGTGGCTATTGGTGATGCTGTGCTGGCGGCCATGACGTGCAGCTGGACCTGGTTGAGGACCAGGCTGGTATGGAGGAAAGAGGAAGATGGAGGTGTCTCGGGATGATTGGAGAAGTTATTTCGTACGTATTACCGTATTACAGCACCTTGCACCTTGTAAAGTTTCCCCACGTTCCAAGGTTTGGGCTGACACCAAGTTCCTTCGCAAGCCGAGGCCTTGAACTGTTAAGTTTTTCTCCCCTCTCGTAATTGGTAGCGCCGACCTGGGAACGGAATGGGGAAAAAAGGCGTAATATAAATTGGGAAGGTCGAGAGAAACAAAAAAGAGAATTAGCAGCCGGTGCCGAAGTGCAAACACCAGATATCAAGTTGCACTTGGCTGTCTGTTCTCTTCTGGTTCCGACCTTCGTATGTCAGGTTCGAAGTCGGAGGGGGTGTGATGTATGACCACCTCTTGAGGTATACGAGGTATACCAACTATACCAACTATTCGCGGGAGGGAAGAGGAAGACTAGCAGCAATGGCAGTGACACTGGCAGTAGCAATAGTAAAAAGCCAGAGCAAGCAAGCGATGACAACAATAGCAACTCGGGCAGATCGACTGGAGTCGCATTGCCCTTTACGATTGAGTGGATTGGATGGGTCATTCATCAGGCAGTTTGGCTCGGCTTTGGCCTAGGTGACATGGGTGGGGTGCCTCAGACTTTGTAATGGAGATGGATGTGTGGATGTGGTGTGGATGTGGACATGCTCGAATACAAATGCGAGATGCTGGTCTTGAACGAGCGGGACCAAGAGCTAAACCGTTAGGTAGGGGACTAGGGGACTAGGGACTAGGGATATAAGGGGACCAGGGGGGATAGAGTTACCTGGGAACCACTGAAGTAAAGTACCGAGTACGCCCTCTAGACACCAGAGGTATGTGAGACGCTGAGGTAGAGGGTAGAAAGAGAAGAAGAGTGAGTGAAAGTGTTAGAGAAGTGCTACCCTAAGGCTAGGCTGGGCTTGGAATGATTCCGGTGCTAACATCCATGGGACCCGGCGATCCACGACTCCATCAAACCATTCAACCTCTCAGCGGGCGCGCACAACGAAAGCTGGTAACTGGTACTGACATTGGTACTGGGGACCGGCTTGGGATTGACGATTCTTGATGGACATGGACTGGACATGGACGGACCCTGGACCAATCCCACGTCGACAATTGGGGAGTTCGAGGGATTCCCTGAAGATGCCTCCGCACCCAAGACCCCAAAAGCTCCTATGCAGCCGAAGCGAGTCTTGCGAGGGGTGGATCTGCACCGAAATTAAAAAAATGAGAGGACCTCGACCGGTGGGGGGTCCTTTTTTTTCTCCTTCTACTATGTACTATTTGACGGCGCTTCTTTTGACCTGAATCTCACAACTCTCCCGTCATCCCCCTGGCCCTAGTCTCTATAGCGGGACGTATTGTCTACATGTATTAACGCATTCTTTCTGAATCGGGCATTGCTACAGAAAAGATGGTCCTGACTCTTTACCGAAGCTTATAAGTTGGGAAGTTTGGTAAAAATTTAAATGATTCAACGTGGGTTGTCGGGTATATGTGACTTCATGGTATTAGAGAAGATATTTTATTATAGATATAATACGTCCCATCTAACCTATATGTATCAGATAATGTCCCACATCCCAACGGCCATCAAACGTAACCCTAAAGACCAAGGCTGTTAGAGACCTATATATGGTAAACTACCTGGGTTAAAAGTTAGCTGGTGCAATTATCCGCGTGCAAGTAGGGATTGTCCATGGGACTAGGGAACGATGCCACTACTGACGACTGACGTACACGAGTAATAAGAGACGCTAGCACCATTCATACCTTCGGGGGGGTTGACCATACAGGCAAAATTGGGATGAAAGAGAAAGGATGCAAGCCGGGACTGCACTGGCGCGAGCGGTCCTGTACCCTCTCCGTGTTAGGTACATGCATCGTCTCTTGTTCAGCACCTGCAGCTCAGTCAGGTATTTGCGCCGTACCGACTACTCAACTACTCGACTACTCGTGGCCTCCCGGCCCTTTAGACAAGGCTTGCTCTAGCTATACTATGTGCGACCTTGCCCCTCTTCCACCCAACAGCCTAGAAGCTACCCTTTAGTCTATATCGTATTCTGGACATACTGAACCAACACACGGCACAGTAGTAGCAAGCAATATGGACCGCTTACCAAGGTGGAGCGGAACATTCATGACATGATCAGTGTCTACGTCCAGGCCTGCACCAAACTACCCGGTTACGCAAGTCATCCCCAAATTGCTCTGGGTGCAGGTGGTGCTAGGAGCAACGAGGGACGTCAATCCGGAAAGATGAACATGAATAGTTGAGCCTTGCTCGAAGCTTTGGTGACTTCAAGCTGCATAATCATTATAACACTAGAAGATAAGGCAAGGGTTAGGAGCCCGGCTCCTGTACTCTGCCATGTATTAAGGTAGGGGTGGTGATATATCGTGAGAGCATCGTCCGGTCTAGCGCCGATTTTATGGAGAGGCGGGAAAGGGACAGGAGGGAGTAAGAGCCTGTTTTTAGCACTCGAACAAAGCTTCAAATGGGTTTCGCGGCGTGGATATCCTCTCTCTAAGTGCATTCGGACACTACGTGCTAGCATCGACGCTATGCTTGCTTCGTAGGATGTTTAGATGGGGTCTCGGGAAAAGCCGGGCATGAGAAGCGTCCTAACAAAGGGACGGGAACTCAAGAAGAGTATACTGACAGAAGTAAGGTATGGATGGAGATGGGAAGACGGGGGAACAACTTGTTGTTTCTTCCCTTTGTTCCTATTGCTGTCGCCCGGGTGGCCAGTGAGACGTGAGTCTACGCTCCGAAGCCGCAATGCGAGATTCATTTCTAAAAGTGTAATGTCATCCATTGACAATGCTCGCCTCGCCCATTAATAATTACGGAATGGGTGCTTTGGGAAACACCTCGGCATCCCATTCGACGGCAAAGGACTGTGCATGAGGTTGTGCTACCAGCCTCATAGTGCAAGCAGACGCAGAGACGCAGAGAAGCACAGGCGGCTGCGCAAATTGAATTCCCAGGCACATTTAACCTAGCGGACCTTGTCTTAAACTACGCGAGAAGCTCTAGATGTTCTACTACGCGATTCTTTGAAAGCCGCTTTACTTCAGATGTCAAGATATTGTAACGTAGGGATACATGGGACGGGCCACGGTGAAGGTGTCAAGTCAAGGAGGCAAGACATGAGTTCGTTCCCGATTAGAATTTCACCGAAGTGGAGTTCGTCAGTACATTCACATAGCAATCTACTATTAACTACCTACCTAACCTAGTTGCTAGCACCTGGAACGGAGAAGACGAGCACTGGGGCATAATCACATGAAGAATATAATATTAAATCTTCCCATGTGCTACGTCTAGGTATGTGATGCTATACCTAATATAATACCTCCCAATAATAGACTAGACGTTGCAGCAACAGCGACGGCGACATATTGAATGTTCAGCTGTACCATGGCTCTGTGTTGGTTGTCTGGTCGTTCGGATGTATGAGAGCGAGAGAGAATAAAGCTTACACTCCAGAACCGGTCAGCGTGTTCCGATGTCGAAGAGGCGAACGAGAAAAGCAGACCAGTCACAGCTCGTCGCTGCAGGCGTCTGGCAGTGTGCAGATGTGGGAAAGGGTTTGCAAAGAGCACTGTTAGGCCGTACCGCCGAAGTATAGGGTACTGAGACGCGCAATGGCGCCTCCAAGCTTAGGGTTGGTAGGGTGGACAGGGATTGGAAGACAGGGGACAGGGGCAAATCCCTGTCTCTGCATGGAGCAGATGGGCTTGAACCCCCACACTTTGGTACGAACCCTTGAACCACGGGCCAGCCATAGGCAAGCCATAGGCAAGCCATAGCATGCTGAGCTTGGTGAGCATGTCGCAAAAGCGAACGCGACCGCAGGGCCCAGCCCACGGGCCATTTGGGAGTCCAAGCCTCTCTTTCCCTACGAAAGTGTGGGAGAACCGCAACACACAGACAGTACAGACGCAAGCGGAGCGGGAAAAGCGTGGCTCATGCATCATCTGCGAGACTGCGAGACGGCGAGCTCCTGATTCACGAGCCCAGCCCATATGTGCGAATCAATTTTGCCGTCTGTCAAAAATCATATCAGCGTTCTACTTTTGGTTGTAAATGCGCCAGCGTCTCTCTTGCGTTCCCTCTGCTCTCATACGGTAGCATACGTGAATTCGACGTTCCGTTGAAACCATCCTCTTTCATCCATCTTACTTACTTCCTTACCTGAATAGACGTTGGATCAACGGGACAGTCTACTAACCACCGGAAGAATCAAGACGTCAGCCTCGCGACTTTTCCACACGGTCCTCACCCGCGTCCTTCATAGGAGGGGGTGGCCCCGACTCCCCGGCATACCCCGTCGTTTGAAACAGGATGACGAAAACCGCCGTCGACTGGTTAAGCACTATTGACTATGGCTAAAATACTAGCCGGAGTTGCCAAGTCTAGTGGTTGTCTTTCTGTTCGCGTGGTAGTGGGCCAGAAGCCCCTCAGTGATTGTTAGCTGCATCGCTGAAGTTCATCAGTCACCTGAAGAAGCAAGGCTGGTCAGCGGAAGCCAGACATCCAGACATCTCAACCAGATTCGATCCCTTGCGTCTCTCAGCGCTGCAAGCAGAAAACGCAGATCACTGCAGTATTTCATCTACGTGCGACATCATTGAAGCTGAATATATAAAAGCTACGGCAGAATGAATTCATCTTACATCCCATCTTACATCCATCAATCTCGATGGATGCAAGATAAAAGATAGGTAGATGTTGGTGAGTTCACGATGCAGTTGTCAAACCCTGTCACATGTCAACCCCATTAAAGCCACCCACTCGATACAATACACAATACATATATCAAGCTATTTTCTTTACCTACCCTACTACCTGCTTACAAGCCTCCCGTACATAGTGCGTGGTACGAGCTTGAAGATAGAGCCACAATATAAGGGCCTATTAAAACGACCAGCGCGTATTCTTCATATTCCCCTCTCTCCTATTCGACAGCCCAGCTGCGTCTACTATGTAGAACCGTGCAGATTTGCTGCAACAGAAGTTTTCCAAGTGGGCTTCTCACGCATTTCCTGTTTGGTGTGGAAGATTCGTAAGGCAGGTAGGATACCAATCTCTTTGCGAGTATGTCGCCTTGGTTCCCAACTTGCATACGGCATCGCCACATTCATCGTAGCGCCATTTCGCGGAGTGCTTCAAGGAGCAGCTAGTCCTGGCGGGCCCTGCATTTTCACAGATCGTGAACTTGCTGGGGACCCTGAAAACCCGGCGGAGTGGGTCGACGAGTCGAAAATAGCCTCAATTACTAGCGAACGGATTCCATGAACACTTATCAGTTATAAGTTATGTATAACACACCTTAAGTAATCAAATCAATTCGACTGGCTCAAGCACTCGACTACGCTCGGCAGTTGCCGCCGACGGTGAAGCTCGTCACCATCACTTGCATTACGGCCGTTCTGCAAGGTTAGAACACGCACAAGATGGGGGTCGTCATGGGCTGTTGATCTGATGGTATTCTACTACTATGTTACTCAAGACGACGCGACGAGCATTGCTGACAAGGGCTTAACTAAGCTCATTCCTAATTATAATCAAGTTACTGTCAAAGAGGACCCAGCCGTCGCAAACCGCCCTAACCTTAGCCACCGAACTCCTCTCAAAGCTAGGATCCGTAGTCGCTGGAAATAAGGTGTTCTAGTCGAGAAAGCCACCGAGGGCTCACCACCCAATGAGTACTCTCCATCCTCGGCGAGCGCTCCTGACAAACTGCCTACGAACTGCACACTAGAAATGCTAACCTAGCAACTTACCTGGACTCGGTACCGATCCACTACGTTTAGGCCCCAAGGCCCGACGATCTCGGCCGTACTAAATCGGCCGCATTCCCAGTTCTGGACTCTCTCCTGTCATATTTCTGATTTGAATACTTCCCGACCCCGGTCCGAGGAGTCGCAAGTTCCTGAGGACCGTCTCCGCGGCTTCGCTTCAGTATGTAAGAAGACAGCGCACTTGACGATGCTACCGGAAGGGGGAATCAGAAAGGTGAACGGGGAAGAGAAAAAAAGGGGGGAAACCTAGGTCTAGAACTAGGATAGGGTTGGTAGCCACTCAATGCAAGCGGAATAGGCACTGCGGTATTTAACCAAGATGGGCAGGACCCAGAGAAGACCACGTGAGTAAGTATTCTTCTGTCGAAGAATTTTTTTTTTTTTCCTTCGTGGGCTTTTTTCTGTTAACGGTCGAGCACATAGTCGGCACGGCCTCGGTTTCCCATTCCAGCGGCCGACAGCCACCTTCGTAGCTTAGACCGGGGTTATCCAATAGACGAGATGAACCGGCGTGGGGGTTTCTCCAAGGGTGGGAAATGCGGACAGGGTCGTCAGCTGGTCTGCTGGTTCATCAGAACGCGGGGGTTTTTTCTAAAGGATCTCGAGAGGTGGTCCAAGTCGCAGCGAAAATCGAGATGGGGCAAGGAGGGAAAACCGCCGGTTGATCGTGAGGTCACCTGTTGCTACCTGCGTCTGAATGATCCCCGCGTAGGAATCATGCCGTACTACCACATCGTCTTCCTGCTTTTTTTTTACTTCTGTTCGTCGAACCAGTTGTCGAATGGCCTCATAAAGCGGGATCAGGATTGTCGTTCCTTCGAGCCAGCGTTGCTGATCCCCTCTCAACTAAAAGACCAGATGGACCCCGCGTAAAAAAGGGCCAGTCGAAAACCCATTGACCAATCATCGTAGACGTATATATAATGCGACAGCGAGCTCCAGCTTGTATGCGACTTTCCCTTATCATCCAGCGGCACTAGAGGTTAGAAGACCGAACAGCAATAATAGACTCCGTATGCTCCTTAGGTTAGAGAACGAGTAAGTAATCAACTCTGGGGATCGGTCAAAGATATAGACGAAGCGGACATGTGCACTTCGGGTCCCTTGTAGGCCTGGAAGATATGCCTATCTCTAATGATACGCCAATGCGGAAGGTGACTAAGGCTAAACGGCCTCTTGTCTCAAAAGGCCGATAGATAGCACATTCGGTTCGTTATGAGAGGAGAGTCAATCAGATAGCGAAAAAGATACACAAGCTCTTGGATAACATTGACGCATATGAGAGGACGGGCGTGGCTATTTATTTTACTATGGAAAACGCTTTAGGAAACTTGTCACGAGTGCCCCTGGGCGTTCTTGTTACTTAATTATTTGCAAATCGCGACTCAGAATGTCGTCTAATTGCGCCATCAGGGTGCCTGCTTTACTGGTGGGGAAAAGATAAAAACAAGTAAATAAATAAAAATAAACCAACACTCAACTCTCCTTCTCTCCCTTATCCAAGCTTTAAAAATGCGAAACTGTGCGAACTTATCTGAACCCTTGACTCAAATATGCGGTCAGGGACAAACGTTTAAATGCGGAGGGACGCGGGCAGTTGGCGCTCTGTATCTCGAGAAGAAAACGTGGAGAGAGATCTACATGCCAAAGATTAGAGATTAGCAAAAGATATCGGCGAACCGCTAGATAGCTCTCGGCTCACCAAGAGGCTCTACCTCTCTCTCCCTGTCGATCTACTCTTATCTTCCCCCTATCACGCAATCAAAGCCTTATCTTAGGAAATGTGAACACGGACAATATCTGTGCCTCCTGGACTCTCCCTTCTTGTCCAATCCCCTTAAAGTTGTTTCCTTTGTTCCTTATAACTCGAAAAATCGCTTCTTGGTGTTTTCGCCCCTATAACTCCGCCTCGTCGACGCAAGCTTTGAGAACCTTCGTATCGCATCGACCCCGTGATAAGCTATAAGCTCAAGGACAATGTTGGGTTTACCGACTTTTGGATTGTGGGAGCGGAGGAGGGAATTGCCGCGCTGACGGGTCGTGGCTGGGCTGGCTGGCCCTTTTCGATCGGAATGGAGTTGTAAAGTTAACAAAGCCGCATTCGAGGCGCGGTCCTTTGTTCACCATCTCGATGGCGACGACCATCCCTTTGTTTCCGTCGGAGGCGACCTGACACCAACGAAAATGACAATGACAAAAAGGACGAGCGAGAGATTGGGTTCCCCCCGGGGTTGCTCGTACACGATGGTTCACCAAACGCCGATACACGATTACCGTCTGCATGACGACACCGAACCATGCTTCCGAAAGAATTCAGTTCGACGCGGTTCTGTCTCCGGGCTCTATTATGGAGCGGGCTGCTGTTCAAGTCGCGATGTGAGAATGAGGTGGAAGGCGATAAGACGGAGATGGGGATGCTGGGGTCGCCGGTCGAGCATATAACGGTTACGATCACGACGACGATAGCGTACAAGCCTACGCCAACGCTGGCGCCGGGTGATTCGACATACTCGCTGCTCGGATGCTATGGCGGGGGAACAGGGGACTTAAGAGGACATCCTTTTGGGCGTGGCGAGGCACCGATAATACCACCCGATGAGATGACGATAGATGCTTGTCTGAAAAGATGTGCGGCAATGAAACCACGCAAGTCCTCGGGCTGCTATGAATATGTTGGCCTCATGAATGGAGGGTAGGTTACCCCTATGATACTTTAAATGCTTATAGCACTAATACGGCGGGCGCTAGCGAGTGCTTCTGCGGCTCGAAGCTAGACCCTGCGGCCCAAAAGCTATCACCGGAAGAATGCCAGACACCCTGCTCTGGCGACAATGGATTACCGTGTGGAGGATCGGACACGATTGCTGTGTATAGCCGTATAGCTGCTAGTGACAATGACGACACAGCGAGCTCCAGTAAGGCTGCATCGCAATCTACCCACGCCAAGTCAAGACCATCATCGACCTCCGAGGGCGTAGTGTTCAGATCCGGTGGAAGGGCAGGGGCAAACACGGAGACTGACACATGGTCATCGACATCGACGACACCTACGCTAACACCAGGCGAATCGAAAACAGCGTCTGCCACCAACACCATCGCCGCCGTAACGGGCAGCTTATCTGGCGCCATCATCCTCGCCGCATTCTCCTTCATATGCTTCCGGTCCTACAAGCGGAAGAAGCTGCGCCTACAGCACGACGGTCACACGGAACAAAAGGACGGCAAGGAGACGAAGCGAAACTCGCGACGACGCCCGATCCCAAGCGCAATAGATACAAAGCCCGGACACGCACGCGGGAAATCAAAAGATGACGACAGCCTCGGTGCCACGACGGACTTCCGAGACATGATGCCGACGACGCCCGCGCTCGAGTCTGGGGGGCGCATGCAGCACTCGGGCCTACACGTGCGGCTTAGGTCGCCGAGGTCGCCAAAGTCATCGTCGGATCGGGACTCATTGTACGATACGTTGTTGGGCGAGGTCAAGGCCGGCCCCGCGCCCCCGAAGCCGCCACAGCCGCCAGTGGTTGATCCCTCCTCATCCTCATCTGCGGCGAGCTCGGCCGTGCAGTGGCGGGACGCGCCGCCGCAGACGCCCTCGACCGCGTCGACCGCGCTCTTCAACTTTGGGTTTGACGGGGCGACGAACTCCGGTCCGGGGTCTGGATCTGGGTCTGGGGTTGGGACTAAGGTCACGAGTCCGGCTGCGGCCGCACGCTCCGAAGCCTCGCTAGGCGCGCGAGAG